>CM076584.1:218887214-219103467 GCA_034641835.2 Pinus albicaulis | reverse complement strand
CGTACCTCTAGTAGATTGTTGAAAAAAATCTAACAAACCAAAGGTTTTATCACCTAAATTTTTAGCAAAACATGACAGATTCTTTTTAACTTAATGGAAAACAATGATAAAAATGAATTTGTTGAAGAATAATTTAATCTCACCAAAAACTAAGAAGATAGTACAATAAAAGTGAAAGATGAAGAGGATGTTGTAATAATGATTTTCATGTATATAATAAAATTAAATACAAAAGATAAATATGAATAAATAAGTTGAAAAAGAAAAAGAATATCGTTGAAAAACTATATACAAGTTAAACTCTCAAAGCCTATTTTTAAATATATCATAAAAAAATCTTAAAATCATTATCAAAATTTATTCTATATTATTTATTCCAATTAATATGAAAATAAATTTGTTTATGAATAAGGTATTGCAAAAGTACCGAGAAGCTGCTAATTAAATTATATTCCAAACTAGAAAATCCTTCCCATCTAAACCTTTCATAAAACCAGGTCTCATTACGAAGGGATTTATAAAAATCATTAAAAATCAGGGGATCACTCATTATGATCAATTCAAATATTGGTAAATAACACTTTTGGATTTTACGAACGTATAAATGCATAAAACCAGGGGAAATCTTATCTTCTAATTAGAAGCATTTTATTTTATTTAAAGTTTTGCTGATTAATGAACTAATGATAAAGCTGAATGGTTCACTTTTAGTTTCATTCTTATATTAAATAGAAATATCTCAAATCTCTAGATAATGAAAAATTCCAAAATGATCAAAGTGGCAAATGAAAGGAACATTATAAACAATTTCTTGCTAGTTCTTACTCTGGAAAACGATTTCTCAACTGTTTTATTCCTTCATATTTACAAATAAATTTAACAAAAAGAAGACAATGTATCCAAACAAGCTCTCCTTGTCCACTCTGAGGCTGAAACAAAAGAGGGAGCCCGATTTGAAAGGACTTACTCAATCTCAGAAACGTTATTTTCCCCTGATGATGGGGACGTTGTGGCATATTATGGTTAATATTTTGATGTCATGTGTAATCAATTAATGTATGTTAAGTTTAATTAATTCTAAATAAATATCTTTCAATTAGTTCTTAGAACAGTCAAAGCTTTTTGCTGAATTTGAACCTCATTTACTACATTGCAACAGTATTCCACAAACAAACAAGAAACCAAACAAGTTTTTATGAGAAGATTCATTGTCCAACAAAATTACGTTTCACTGACAAATAAAGCTGATTAAAAATTATGAAATCTCTTCACAGTTCACTTAGGCTCCTCCTCGTTTATTCCTTTCTCCTGCTCCTTGGTGCAAATGTTGCTAGTTGTGATGTGACTGCTCACACTAATGACAGTACTCTGGGTATCATTAATATCTTCACACTCGGATTCTCAGGTGTCCATGTTAATCTCTTCATCTTCTTGATTTTTGTTAGTCTCTTCATGTTAGTCTCTGAGCTCTGAGATTCCTGACTAACTTCAATCTCAGATTCTAGCTATTTGTTGTGAATCAGTCTCTTTTTCTTCTTGCCTGTAGCTACTCACCAAGGTCCCCTCTTCTTCTACTTGTTGTTCTTGGTCGTGATTATGTGATGGTGGCTTTCTTATCCATACTTCCAATCTGCTTCGTCCTGGCAAAGCAATTTCATCAAGCAGTGAGGTCGTCCTAACGCGATTCTTAAATATTTCAAGCATTTCTTCGCCATTTCTCTTTTCAACCTGCAAATTCATTAATTCATATGGATGATAACCATTCATTGAATCATTTCATAGTTATCTATGTAATCATTTTCAAAGCTGTTATAGGATTGGAATGGACATTGGAATATATAAATGACAGCCACTGATTCACCTTCTGAGTATCTCGTTGATGATAAGAGTGATGTTGTGGTTGTAGTGTTGCTGGTTCAAATTGAGGAGCACCCGGTCGTTATTACCATCATAGGGATGATATCTATGTGAGACATTTAGGTTCACAAACACGTTTACAGAATAGGGGTGGTGAGGCACACGAGGGTATCCATATACACATCTATACGGATACATACAGATATGGGTATGGATATTGGTATCCATAACCATATGGATATCTATATGTAAAAGGATATAAATATCCATCGGATTCATAATCATATTCATGTGAATATGGGTATGCATGAGATCCATATTGGACTTGCTCTTGAGGTTGTTGCCTCACCAGTGTCATATTGGTGTCTTCCATGCTTTCATCATTGTTACTATATCCATAGACATATTGGACTTGCTCTTGAGGTTGTTGTGTCATCATTGTCATATGGGGTATGCATTGCTTTCAACATTGTAATTAGGATTTGAGCTAGCCTCACATTAATGTTACTAAGAATCACTCACTCAGTTTTTTGTATTTCTCATTTGACAAATATTTTCCAAGAGTAAGCTCTTCTTTTATATAGGTTTATGGTTTTTATGGTTTCTAGAAATGAAATGTGTCTATGAACTCAAAACTGATATTAAAATCCAAAAAAATGAACTAGTTAAACTAAACACAGTGATAAACATGTATTTAAATCATTCTATGCTCCAGGAAGAAATCAAAATTACATGCCAAATCGTATATATTCATTTATGAATTTCCCATTTATGTCTATACATAATACTCGGAAAAAATTTAAATAATATATTTTATTTCACTCAAAATAAATAAAAAGTATTAATGTCATTTTTATATCAAATATATTACCTTGAACATTGTGCTCAGCGTGACAATACCTTTGGTTATTATTATTAATAAGTGGTTCTAATAAACTAAAAGATCAAAATCTTAAAATAACATATTTTATTTCACTTAAAATAAATAAAAGGTATTATGTTTAAAATTTAAAAACATTAATTTCATTTCCATATCAAATATATTACTCTTACAATACTTACAGCATTGTCTTTGCCGTAGAATGTTTTGGGTTATTAGCATAATTAGCATTAATAAGTGGTGGTTCTAATAAACTAAAAGATCAATATTCGTACAAGATTAATAAAGAATTAGGTAGTGTTTATATTTTTGATATTATCATATTAGTTTTGTTTGTATCAATATTATGGTATACATACAAAATTAATATGCTAATATAAATGAATACTTTTTTTTTTTCGAGAAAAAAACGCTATATTATATATAGAAATATATAAAATGGGGCAGACAGTGTATTGTTCAAGATAGTTACTTTCTTCCATATTCAAGAATGTATAATAATCTGATGGTCTTGATACATTTCCTTTCTGAACCCACATATAACTTATACAATACATATCATATCATAGAGCTAATAAACATTCTCAGCACAACATTACAAAAACATTAGCTTAATGAATAGGACAGTTCCAACAATATATCTGGTTGACTGCATCCTCAAAATTCTTGCCTGGGTAGCTTAAGAGATTTGTGTTAGATTAAAATTCATGTGCGCATGTGTATTTTCCCGTAGACTGGCCATTTACCTTCAGTGCGACAGGCTCTCTTGTATCTAGAAGAAATATCAGATGGCCAATAAAACTGCATCAGTCAAAATAAACCTGCATGTTAAATTTTAAAAAACTGGTTCATATGTGTAACAGATCCCACAAAAACAGAGAGATTTTAATGTGGCTTTGAATCGAAACTGGCTCTCTTGTAACTGAATACGGCTCGCTTGCTGTGAAGTACAGGCTTGCTTGACCATGGTAATCAGAACCCAACAAAAACAGAGAAAAATATATTGTAGCATTGTATCATTCAGGCTCGCTTGATTATTGAAACCGGCTCGCTTGCTATGCAGGCTCGCTTGTTATCATGAGCAGGCTCGCTTGATGGGGAAAAGTGTAACCGTAGTAGGCAAAATTGTATTGAAAAAATGGTGATATCCCCAATGGGGCACATATCCTATCACTCAAAGTATTGGGATGTCACTGGTCCATACCTTTTTGTTGTGCTTATACTGAGAAACCCGTAGAATACCAAAAACCATGCCCACTCCCTGTTTGGATAATCCGTCGGCCTTGGTATTATTTTCCCTATAAATATGGGAAATGGGCGGGCAATTCAATAGTTCCCACATGTGTTTAGCCCTTCTATACCATCCGAGGCCAGATATGGAAGAGTTTGAAGCCTTTCCGATCATTGTGTCAATGGCCAGCTTGGAATCCCCATAAATTGAGACTCCACTCAGACCTAGTTTTACTGCAGCGTTAAGACCACACCAGATGGCCATAAGCTCGACAAGATTTTTGGTACCTTTTCCTCCGTTCTAGCAAATTTTGATCCTTTCATCCTCTGATAACTTCAGCTAGGCACCACACCCCATAATTCCACCTCGGCATGCTCCATCGAAGAAAATAGCCGATAGGGAGATGGGGTATGAGAAAGATATCAATTTGAAGATCAACTTGACTCTTAATTCAACCGAAAATGAGTATTGGGAACCTGAAAAAGATCTTTGTGAAGATTCATTCACAAGGAATAAATGGAGATTGAGCAACGAAGAAAAAGATCAATTCTTTGGAATATTTATTTTATTGAAAGAGAACAAACAAAAATAGAAATAGAATCGGATTTGTTCTCAAAGTGTTTATCATAATATTATCCAATTTCTTGGGTGAAAGAATTATTTACAGAAGATCAAAGATATACAGTAGAGAATTCCTTTCCTTTGGAAAGGAAAAGATTCATTGAAGATTTTACAAAATCAATTCGTTATTCTTTTTTTTACATCTTGCCAATGGATGAACCGTGTATGGGTGGTCCTAGTGCTACTAAAAAGCCCATTGAGGATTTCAACTTATCCAAAAGGTTATTGAAAAGACAAAAAAAAAATTCCCAATATTTAAGGGATTCAAAATCCTATTCATTAATGAATAGGATATGAAATATTTTCAACATGGCAATGGAGGCAAAGAAGATATCGACAAACAAATACAAGGGGAAGATAAAAGAGAAAAAAAGAAATACCTAGGGACACACAGGCGAAGCCAAGGCAAGAGAGAGAGAGGTCGAGCGTGCCAGAGCGCCTGCTGCGCAGGCAAGAGGCGGCGTGAACACAGAGGCGCAGTTGTTACATTTATAAGAAGAGAAAGGCAGGGCAAAGAAAGCGTTATCACAAAGAAAGCACGTAGGCGCAGGCGCTCATTAGCAGCCATTATCACAAGAAGAGGCAAGAGTAGAAAATTCCGAGAATCGCCACCCTAAGCGGAAGGATACACAAACAAATTCCGAGAAACGATACCCCCGCTGGAAGATACACTAAATATTGGAGCAGCAAAGTAAATATATATATAAATCTCATTCCGGGGATCATTACTCACTCAAGCGTTGTACATAATATAAAATAGTATTCCAGAACTTTGCACCTAAAGGCAATGTATGCATATATATATAATTCCGAGAATTGCCCAAGCCGGCGGATATATATATATAAACCTTAATTTCGAGAATCACCCAAGCCGAAGGATATATATATAATTTCGAGAATCGTGACCCAAAGGTCCAAACCATAGATATTTGTAATGGAGCGCTTTAATGGACAAAGAGCCAAAGGTATCAAAGCCTTATATGGTGGGACCCTTTCCCAATCGCATCGAAGAAAAACTGTGAAGCGGAATATGTAAACAACAGAAAGTTGCGATTGCGATATAAGTCCGGACCCGATGGATCAATGAACCATAATTGATATATGTTTGAATTTCGGAAGCTTATATATATATGCAGCACATTACATATATTGTGCCTAATACACAAAGGTTCAAAGCATATATATTAATATGAAGCGCTTAATAAGCGAAAGAACCAAAGTACCATAAGGTGGGACCCTTTCCAATCGCATCGGAGAAAGGATTGGCAGCGGAACATATCGACAAGAGTTCCAATTGAGTTTCGGACTCGATGGGTGTATGAATTATGATTCAAACGTATTTGAAGTCCGGCATAATTGCATCGGAACAGTCTAATCGCATCGGAGAAAAATTTGGCAGTGGATCATATAAACAAAGACTTGCGATTGCGATTGAAGCCCAGACCCGATGGGCTTATAAACTATGATTAACAAATGTTTGAGCTCCAGTTCCAATCACATCGGCAAAATTCAGTGAACTATGGTCAATCGCATCGAACAAAAGCAAAACATCGGAGCATGATAATAAAGGATTGCGATTGCGATTGAGTTCCGAACCCGATGGGTCTATAAATTATGATTCTATTTGTTTGAGTTCCAGTTCCAATCGCATCGGCAGAATGCAATGAACAGTGGTCAATCGCATCGGAAAAAGGGCATCGGAACATGCAAATGGAATTTGCGATTGCAATTAATCGCAATCGGAAGTATTTGTAAAGCTATTCATCGCGTCGCATCAAGTCAATCGCATCAGAGTGAAAGCAGGGCAGCGGGACTTGCAACCAAAAGTTTCGATTGCGATCAATCGCAATCGGAAGAAGTCGAGGAGTAGCATATCGCATCGGATAACGTGGTAGGTGAGCTCGAAAGGGATTTTATATGATTAAATAGGTTTTATTACTACATCGAGAGTTAATTGAAGTCATATTAAAAAAAGGCAGTTTGTATTAAAATGTGTTGCGTGGTCTGTGAACCCACGGACCTCGGCTTAAGGTGGAGGGCGATTATTAATATGATACAATTGCGATGTGTGCAATTGTATCGGGCCATAAAACAAAGGCCGTGGTGAATGTATGTTCCGCTTGCGGAACTCACCACATCAACAAGACACTTGTTGTGTAAAGGGTTGGAATTTTCCCAGATTTAATGTCAGCAGTTACATAAATATAGGAGCTACGCAGCAGCCATAAACAAAAAGGCATACAGAGGAAATAAAGGGACAAACACAGTCAAAGAAAAGAAAATTGTGCAGCTAGCCAAGAGGCTGAATAAGTGAGCTAGAATTTTCATTGTAATTGAGTGTAAATGTTTTTTTAATTGATTTATATTGTTGTGATGCATTGGCAAGTCTCCGGAAGAGAGAACAAATATCCCACTGTAATGTTAAATTGATACCTACAGTTATATTTATTGAATAAACAGATAAAAGGAATGAGAAGACAGAAGCCAAAGAGTCATGACTGTTCACTCCAAATTCTTTGTGAAATACAAACATTCATGTGAGGATCTCTATAAATAATATCAACTGGATATGCATAAAGAGGTTAGAGAGAGAAAATATAGAGAATGCATAGTATAGAAGAGTGAGGAAGAGAAGATTAAGACAAGAAGAGCAGAAAGAGATGCTACATATCAGAGTTGATATCTGAGGTAAATTAGAAAACATTTAGTTTGATAAATTGAGAAGTCAAGCTTCCTTACTTGTCAGTGGGTACTGACAGATGCTAGTTGTAGCTGATCGAGGTTGGAGCCTCCCGTGAGGTTGGAGCCTCCTGTAGGTTGGTGCCTGCAGAAAATTGAAGAGAGTTGGTGCTTCTCAAAAAGTTAATGCCTGCACTGAGGTTGGATCCTCCTGTAGGTTGGTGCCTGCAGAAAAACAGTGGTGAGAAGGAGTTGGAGCTTGCCTTTGCATCAAAAAAATAATAAGATGTGGTTTTCTCCCTTTATGGGTTTCCACTTATATCTGGTGTCTCTGTGCATAATGTGTATGTGTTGATTTGATTTATATCATCTGCTTAATACCTGCTGCTCTCATATTAAGTCTACTGTTATATTATATTAACACTTGCTACTCACATTCTAAGATTTCTCACATATTAAGTTGGACTCGTTAAGTCCATATTAATAGTGTAGTCCCTTATTATGTTATTTTTAGCTCCCACTTATTGTTATTTTTGTACCTCTTATAACTCCCCATATTGTTATTATTGTGCTCCCCTACATTATTATTAATAGTTTACATTTGTCATGGTTCCATTGTAATTATATCAGGCTCCCATGGACTCCTATATATAGAAGGAGGTTTTGGTCATTTGTATCATCCAATAATTGTTCATTTATGTAATGTATTGGAGGTTTCCAACTCGAAGTGGTCGATTTCTAAGGCGTTGATCTCTCTTTTATTCTATTTTGGAGTTGGTTTCATAACATTTGGTATCGTAGCTTTGGATTCTAGGGTTTCGTTGCTCCAAACAGGTCATCATGGAATTTGTGCTATAACTTTGTTTCTATGAAGGTTCGTGTCGAAATTTTTAGGTGCGAAGCCGAAACTCGAGGAATCTTTTCTAAAAATTTCAGAGCTTGGTTCGCAATATTGCGTATATCATTCCGTGCTAGGTCTTTTTTTCGTGCTCCCAAATGTGTCATCGGCATTTCTTTTCGCTATAAATTTTTTTATTCTAAGGTTCACAATCTGAAATTAATATGGTGCGAAGCTGAAATCCCGAGGAAATTCTTTGAAAAATTTCAGAGCTTGGTTCGCAATATTTTTGGAGATATGATCTGTGGAAGGTAGTGCTTTTTCAGGCTCCTGAATTGCATCTCAAAGAGGTGATCGTGGAAAAACTTCAATAACTCTCTCTCTGGGCATTGGATTGAAGTGCCGTAAAAATTGGTTGCAAGTACACAGACTGAAGTTTCTGGGCTATCAATTTCAGAGACAAAGGACAAAACAGTGACACGTGGCAAGTCGTACAAGTTCGATCTACTGAACCAGTCCAGAATTAGGTCATTGTGGGAGATTGGAAACAAATTTGTCTTGGAGAATCCAAATCAGGTCAGACCTGTGGCATTCAAAATATAATTCAGAGGGATATTTCATTGTTGAATTTCAGATATTGAAGAATCACAATCACAGAGATAATCTAATTCCAATATTGAGCTCCTCAAAAGCAAGTAAAAGGTGTGTATTGTTTTTCCCGAATTGCATAAATCTTGTTTGAAGTGATTCCAAGGGCGTATTGAGCATATATTTCAATATTGTGTTCTGAAATGCCTCCTAAAAATAATTCAACACCCATTAATCCCTCAGAAATCTATACTATGATGCATGAAGTGGAAGAATTGCAGTATGAGATATCAAAATTACGGTACCAAGTGCAACAAATTTCGATCTTACGAAGAGCAACCGAAGCAGACATAGATGGTTTAAAAGAAGAAATGGAGGCTAAGTTGGATGGTTTGAAGAATAAAATAATAGCTAATAGGGATGATAAATTACTGGAAGATGACATCGAGCATCAACAACAAGTTCTCCAACTCTCAAAGGATAACCTAACTTTGGTGCAGAATCTAATGAAACAACAGGAATATCAACATCACATCGAAAGAAGTTTTGAAGCGGTCACAAAAACAAGAACTCGACAAGTACGATCAATTTCAGAGTATCTCAGCAAGTGGAAGAACTTTCTTGTAAAAGATTCCACATGGGAGGATGAGAATTTTATACAGAAGCATCAAGAAATAATCAAGCGTTGAGGACAACACTTGTTTGAAGGAGAGGGGCATGTTAAGTCCCTATATTAATAGTTTAGCCCCTTATTATGTTAGTGTAGCCCCCCTTATTGTTATTATTGTACCCCTGTAACCCCCATATTGTTATTATTGTGCCCTTACATTATTATTGTTAGGTCGGCTAGGATTACATTATGGCCCCACTAGGATTATATTGTGGCCCCATGGACTCCCATATATAGAAGGAGGTTTTGTTCATTTGTATCATCAAAGAATTCTTCATTTATGTAATGTATTTGAGTTTCCTCAAAGTTCCTGGCGCACTGCGCGACATTTCTTTTCTTTGGAAATGGGTTACACATGACACAAATGTATAGAAAAATAAGTTTTAATGAATGGTTTTAAAATTCCATGAATGTGTTAAACTGATTCACCCCCCCCCCTCTTAGTTTAATTAAGGGTTCAACAATTGGTATCAGAGCAGGTTCCTTTGTACCGGTTTAACAACTGAAAGGAGATTCTAGGTTCTCAGGATGGCTAGTAAATAAGGATGCTCAACCAATAAAGCCCCTTTATTTATGGGTGCAAATTATGCCTTCTGGAAAATCAGAATGAGGACATACATAATGTCTCTAGGAATAGAAATTTGGGATGTTGTGGAATTAGGATATGCCCTGAAGGAAACTGCCTCAGAGAAAGAAGCCAAACAAGACTTTGTAGCTAACGCCAAAGCCATGAATGCCATATTAAATGGATTGTGTGAAGTAGATTTTATCAAAGTAATGCACAAAAACAGTGCCAAAGAAATTTGGGATACTCTGGAGAATATCCATGAGGGATACAAGAAGGTAAAGACTGCTAAAATTCAAGTCTATAGAGCTCAGTTTGAGAACTTAACAATGAATGATGATGAAGATATAGCTAAATTCTTTCTAAGGGTTGCAGAAATAGTAAATAACATGAAGGCTCTGGGAGAAAACATAAAATAAGTTGTAATTGTACAAAAGATTCTAAGATCTCTTCCACCCAGGTTTAATCCCAAGGTGTCTGCTATAGAAGAAACAGCTAATTGGGAGACCTTAACCATGAACCAGCTACTTGGAAATCTAACAGCATATGAAATGAGAGTCCAACAAAAGAAGCCAAGTTCAAGGGAGGTTGCGTTTAAAACATAAAAGAAGAAAGAAGAAGAGGAAGACATATGCTCTTGTTCGGATGAAGAAGAAGAAAAATTTGTCAAGAAACTGGATAGAGGTTCAGGTAAATAAAAAGGTAAACTTCCTTTCAAATTCTTTAACTGTGGAAGAGTTGGACACTATGCTGCTAAGTGTCCTCACAAGAAAGTAAGGAATCAGGTTCAAGAGTCAGAGAAAAATACATCAAAGAACTGGCATAAAGGAAATAAGTTCAGTAGAAAATCCTTCTATGCTCAACAAGACAACAGTACATTTGAAGATCCAGATGAACTCTCAAGTGAATATGGAACCTCTGAATTTTTATTGATGGCCATAGAAGAACTTGAAGGTCTCCTGCTAGAAGATGAAGAAGAAGAAGGTGAAGTCGACCTTGAGGGGGAGCTAAGAAGTGCTCTAGAAGAGATTGATAGACTCAAGCTGAAATGCAGAAAACAAAAGGACATTCTCCTCAAGTTTGTACAAGAAGAACATAATTGAGAAGTCCTCATGCAGCTGAAGGTAGAACTTGAAGAAGCCAAGAATATAAAAGACATGTTACTTCAGCAAATCAAGGATAAAACTCGAGAGCAAGAGAAGCTGGAAGAAGAATTAGTATGTCTCAGGAATAAACTAGAAAATTCTCAAAGGAAAGCGGTTATAAGCTCTTCTCAAACAACAAGCTCTAGTAAGTTGAATGAAATTTTGGTTGCTCAAAGATCCCCTATGATAAAAACTGGAATATGCTATGAAGGAGAATCAACTAAAAGCAAAAAAAAAGAAAACAGAGGGATTATTTTTGTAAAATCAAAGAAGAATGATGAAGCAGCTCAAACAATTTCTACAAAAGAAGAAACCTGTAATGAGGAAGACAGAGATGAGTAGAAACCTCTAATAACAAAGAAGGCAATAAATACTAAGACAACAGAGAAAGGGACATATGTCTCTGAATATGTCAAATTCAGAAGCCATCAAAGGAGATTCTTCCCTCTTATGAAGAATGCCACCTGTTATGTCTGCCACAAGCTGGGACACATTGTTGCATATTACCATGCAAGGAGGAGTAATTCAAACCAGCAAAAGATGCAAACATTGAAGAGACTGCCTCAAGCAAACAAATGGAAGAGACAACCTTACATCAGGTATGCAAATAGTTTCTATGGTTATTGTTTTTATTGTAAGGAATTTGGTCATAAAATCATTGAGTGTAGAAATTATGGACAAAGATTGATGTTTAACACCTCAAGGAAGTTTATGAATCAAAGAAATTCTGTTCATACTCATAATTCTACAAAAATTATGATCAAATGTGGTGTATGCAATCAAGTTGGACATATACCCTCCAAATGTCCTCTAAGAAGCTGTAATTCATTACCTCACAAAATATACGAAAGAAAAGGGTGCCTCCAGTGGATAAAGAAGGTGAATAAATGTGACTTGGCTCTAGCTGCTCAAGATTTCAAAAGTCAATGGTATTTGGACAGTGGCTACTCTAAACACATGACAGGAGACAAAATCAAGTTTATAACTCTTGATGAAAAGAAATTTGGCAATGATAAATCAGGTAAGATCAAGGGAAAAAGCTCAATCAGCATAGACAATGGTAGAGGAAAGGCCCAAGATGTACTATTTGTAGATGGGCTGAAAGAAAATTTACTATGTGTCAGTGAGATTTGTGACAAAGGCTGTGAAGTTCTTTTTAGAGCACAAGATTGTGAAGTCAGATCAAGCACCACAGGTAAGACTCTGCTCAAAGGAGTTCGAACAGAGAGTAATGTTTACATTGTGAAAGAGGAAGATGAAGCATGTCATCTTATCAAGCTAGAAGAGTCATGGTTATGGCATAAAAGGTTGGGACATCTTAGCTTCGATCACATAATCAGACTAAGCAAGAAGAAAGCTGTCAGAGACATGCCAGAAATCAAGAGGCCTTCTAATACCATATGCAAATCATTTCAATTAGCCAAAAAAACTCGCACATCCTTCAAGGCCAAAGATGAGTTATAAAAAAGAAGACCTCTACAACTTGTGCACATGGACCTGTGCGGACCTGCAAGAACTAAAACTCCAAGTGGAGAATCCTACTTCATGCTGATAATAGATGATTTCTCCAGAATGACATGGGTTTCTTTTCTCAAGAATAAATCAGAAGCTCTGGAAAAATTTAAGATCTTCAAAGCATTAGCATAAAATCAAACAGGATGCAAGCCGAAATGCATCAGATCAGACAGAGGAGGTGATTTCACAGATTATTAATTTGCTGACCTATGCAACGAACATGGGATAAAACAAAAATTTACTATTGCAGGAACACCTCAGAAAAATGGAGTAGTAGAGAGACAAAACATGTCTGTATAGCAAATAGCCAGAGCAATGATGCACGAAAATAATATTCCTCAAACCTTCTGGGCAGAAGCAGTACACACAGCAGTGCATATCGTTAAAAAAGCTCACTTAAGGCCAAGCAGTGACAAGACTCCCTATGAACTATGGCATGTGAAACCAGCTTCAATCAAACATTTTAGAATCTTTGGAAGCAAGTCTTACATAAATAATAATGATGAAAATCTTGGGAAATTTGATGCAAGAGCAGATGAAGGGATATTTCTAGTATATGCATCCAAAAGTAAAGGGTACAGGTGCTACAACAAGACTCTTCGAAAAATAGTAGAAAGAATTGATGTGAGATTTGATGAAGAACTTCCAAACAATACAAGAGATACAGACTGTTGCAGTCCATCAGAAAACCATGAAGAAGAAAACCAAGATGATGAGGAAACAAGCAAGACAACAGAACATACAGAGCTGAGTTCTAAATCTCCCTCAAGATATACTCAGAAGAACCATCTTGAACATCAGATCATTAGAGACAAGAGAGTAGGGGTCCAAACAAGAAGGCAGCTAACAGAACAAACTGAATAGGTATACATAGCCATGTTGTCACAAATAGAGCCAAAGAAATTTGAAGAAGCCAGCAAGGACAAGTCTTTGGTAAATGCTATGAATGAAGAATTGGACCAAATTGAGAAAAACAATACATGGGAATTAGTTCCTAGACCCACTGAGAAAAATGTCATAGGCTCAAAATGGGTATTAAAAAATAAAATGAATGAGCAAGGACAAGTAATCAAGAATAAAGCCAGACTGGTCTGCAAAGGATACTCACAAATCGAAGGACTTGATTACGATGAAACATTTTCCCCTGTAGCAAGAATGGAAGCCATCAGAATGTTTCTGGCCTTTGCATGCTACCAAAACTTCAAGGTATATCAAATGGATGTAAAATATGCATTTCTGAATGGATACTTAGAAGAAGAAGTCTACATGGAACAACCAGAAGGCTTCTCATTAACAGACAAAGAATTCTATGTATGCAAACTGAAAAAGGCTCTTTATGGACTGAAATAGGCTCCTCGTGCTTGGTACTCAAGACTGGATAAATATTTGCAAAAAAAAGGCTTTAAGAGAGGTGGAGTAGACAACAATCTATACATAAAAGCCCATGAAAATGAACTCCTGATTGTTGCAGTATATGTTGATGACATTATGTTGGAAGCAACAGAGAAGAACCAGAAAAAGGGTTTGCTGATGAGATGAAAATAGAGCTTGAGATGTCTATGTTTGGAGAGATTAGTTTCTACTTAGGACTTCAAATTCAGCAAAAGAACACGGGTACGTTCATCTCACGGGAAGAATACTTAAAAGAAATGTTGAAAAAGTTTAAAATGGAGGACTGTAAACCTGTGTCAACTCCCATGATCACAGGATGAAAACTGTGTGCTGATGACAAGTCTGTAGATATAGATCAAAAACTCTACAGATCCATGATAGGAAGCCTGTTGTACTTGACAGCATCAAGACTAGACATCATGCTAGTAGTAGGACTAATGGCTAGATATCAAGCAGCACCTAAACAAAACCATCTTCTGGCAGTCAAAAGAATATTCAAATATCTACAAGGAACAACACAGTATGGACTTTGGTATCCTAAAGGAAAAAGATTCACTTTGATAGCATACACAGATGCAGATTGGGCCAGCTGTGTGGATGACAGGAAAAGTACAAGTGGAGGTGCATTCTATCTAGGAGAAAGTCTGGTGGCATGGTTAAGCAAGAAACAAACATCTATCTCTCTATCTACAGTACAAGCAGAATATAGAGCAGGAGCAACATGTTGTACACAAGTCATGTGGATGAAGCAAACTCTTCAAGACATGAAGGTAAGCATTGATGAACCTATCTCAATCAAATGTGATAATACAAGTGCTATAAGTATATCTAAAAACCCTGTGCTTCACTCTAAAACTAAACATATCCCAATAAAGTATCATTTTCTTCAAGAACAAGTGGCTCAGAAGATAGTAAAACTAGAGTATGTGCCAACAAAAGAACAGACAACAGACATATTTACCAAACCGCTTGCCAGAGAACCATTTGAATATTTGAGATACAGACTAGGGGTAGTATCTGTAGATGCTACTCTCTAATATGAAGAGAAAGCACAGTTTCTGGGGAAGAACAGAAATGAGAATATCATTCTCAGGGGGAGATCAACTGGCAAGGGAAGCATGAAAACAGGACCTCGGGATCAAAAGGATTATGGCAATAATACATTCAGAAAAAAGGAGTCAATAAAAAGGAAAAAGGTTCAGTGGTGCAGCGGAAGAGTGGTGAACCTGACGTGAACTGAACATGGAAGAATAGTGAACTCGACGTGTTTCTAATCCAAAGGTTGAAGCAATAGCGTACAAAGTCAGAAAATTTCAGAAAGAGGAAATGCACGAAATATTGAAAAACAATAAAGTCACAGAATCAAAGAATAAGACCTACACTAAGAACTCAAACCCCTTGCCATCGATGTCAAAGGGGGAGGAAGAGCAAGCAACAAAAGAAATGATCCTAACAGGCAAACAGAGGAAGTGTATTTCCATCAATGCCAAAGGGGGAGACTGTTGGAAATATTGTCATTGATGGAAATGGAGGCAGCAAAGACAGAGATAGACAAAGAAGGCAGCAGATGCAAAGATAGGCAGAGGTCGAGCAGCATTAGTAGCTAAGGCAGAGGCAGAGGCAACGAATATAGAGGCAGATTCGTTACATCAGAGGCAGAGGCAGAGGCAGAGCCGTTATCACAGCAGGTTATCAGAGGTAGAGGCAGAGGCAGAGCCATTATCACAAGCAGAGGCAGAGCAGAAAATTCCGAGAATCGCTACCCCAGCTGGAGGATACATAAACCCAATTCCTGGAATCACTTAAACCAAGCGGCAAGTATATATATATACAAACCTTATTCTGAGAATCATTACCCCAGGCGGAAGGATACACAAACAAATTCCGAGAATCGCTACCCCCGCTGGAAGATACACTAAATATTGGAGCAGCAAAGTAAATATATATATAAATCTTACTTCGGGGATCATTACCCAACCGGGTGTTACATATAATGTGAAATCTTATTCTGGGAATCATAACCCAATCGGAAATGTATGCATATATATAAAATTCTGAGAATTTCCCAAGCCGGTGGATTTATATATATGAACCTTAATTCCGAGAATCGCCCAAGCCGGAGGATATATATATAATTTTGAGAATCGTGACCTAAATTTCCAAACCATAGATATTTGTAATGGAGCACTTTAATGGAAAAAGAGCCAAAGGTATCAAAGCCTTATATGGTGGGACCCATTCCCAATCGCATCGGAGAAAAACTGTGAAGCAAAATATGTAAACAACAGAAAGTTGCGATTGCGATATAAGTCCGGACCCGATGGATCAATGAACCATAATTGATATATGTTTGAATTCCGGAAGCTTATATATATATGCAGCACATTACATATATTGTGCCTAATACATAAAGGTTCAAAGCATATATATTGATATGAAGTGCTCAATAAGCAAAAGAACCAAAGTACCATAAGGTGGGACCCTTTCCAATCGCATCAAACAAAGGATTGGCAGTGGAACATATCGACAAGAGTTCTGATTAAGTTCTAATGGGTGTATGAATTATGATTCAAATGTATTTTAAGTCCGACATAATCGCATCCGAACAGTCTAATCACATCGGAGAAAAAGTTGGCAGCGGATCATATAAATAAAGAATTGTGATTGCGATTGAAGCCCGGACCCGATGGGCTTATAAACTATGATTAACAAATGTTTGAGCTCCAGTTCCAATCGCATCGGAAAAATGCAGTGAAAAGTGGTCAATCGCATCGGACAAAAGCAAAACATCGGAGCATGACAATAAAGGATTGCGATCGCGATTGAGTTCTGGACCCGATGGGTCTATAAATTATGATTTTATTTGTTTGAGTTCCAGTTCCAATCGCATTGGTAGAATGCAATGGACAGTGGTCAATCGCATTGGAAAAAGGGCATCGGAACATGCAAATGGAATTTTCGATTGCGATTAATCGCAATTGGAAGTATTTGTAAAGCTATTCATTGCATCGCATCAAGTCAATCGCATCGGAGTGAAAGCAGGGCAGCGGGACTCGCAACTAAAAGTTGTGATTGCGATCAATCGCAATCGGAATAAGTCGAGGAGTAGCATATCGCATCAGATAACGTGGCAGGTGGGCTCGAAAGGATTTTATATGATTAAACAGGTTCTATTACTACACCGAGAGTTAATTGAAGTCATATTAAAAAAGGCAGTTTGTATTAAAATGTGTTGCATGGTCTGTGAACCCACGGGCCTCGGCTTAAGGTGGAGGGCGATTATTAATATGATACAATTGCGTTGTGTGCAATTGTATCAGGCCATAAAACAAAGGCCATGGTGAATGTATGTTCCGCTTGCGGAACTCACCACATCAACAAGACACTTGCTATGTAAAGGGTTGGAATTTGCCTAGATTTAATGTCAGCAGTTACATAAATACAGGAGTTATGTAGAAGCCATAAACAGAAAGGCATACAGAAGAAAGAAAGGGACAAACACAGTCAAAGAAAAGACAAATGCGCAACTAGCCAAGAGGCTGAATGAGTGAGCTGGAATTTTCATTGTAATTGAGTATAAATGTTTTTTTTTAATTGATTTATATTGTTGTGATGCATTGGAAAGTCTCCCACCGTAATATCTCACTGTAATGTTAAATTGATACCTACAATTATATTTATTGAATAAACAGATAAAAGTAATGAGAAGACAGAAGCCAAAGAGTCATGACTGTTGACTCCAAATTCTTTGTGAAATACAAATAGTCATGTGAGGAACTCTATAAATAATATCAACTGGATATGCATAAGGAGGTTAGAGAGAGCGAATATAGAGAATGCAGAGTATAGAAGAGTGAGGAAGATAAGATTAAGAGAAGAAGAGCAGAAAGAGATGCTACAGAATAGAGCTGATATCTGAGGTAAATCAGCAAACATTCAGTTTGATAAATTGAGGAAGTTGGAGCTTCCCTATCAAGTTGCAGCTTGATATATGTCATTTGTAACTGACTAAGGTTGGAGCCTCCTGTAGGTTGGTGCCTGCAGAAAATTGAAGGGATTTGGTGCTTCCTTGCAAGCTGTAGCTTGCAGAATTGAGGTTGGATCCTCCTGTAGGTTGGTGCCTGTAGAAGAACAGTGGTGAGAGGGAGTCGGAGCTTGCCGTTGCATCACAACAATAATAAGATGTGGTTTTCTCCCTTTTTGGGTTTCCACTTATATCTGGTGTCTCTGTGCATAATGTGTATGTGTTGATCTGATTTATATCATCTACTTAATACCTGCTGCTCTCATATTAAGTCTACTGTTATATTATATTAACACTTGTTGCTCACATTCTAAGATTTCTCACATATTAAGTTGGACATAAATGAAGGTGTAAATAAGGTTTAATGAAAAGCTTTAAAATATGATGAATATATTAAACTGATTCACCCCCCCCCCCTCAGTTTAATTAGGGGTTCAACAATTGGTATCAGAGCAAGTTTCTTTGTACCAGTTTAACAACTGAAAGGAGATTCTAGTTTCTTAGGATGGATAGTAAATAAGGATGCTCAACCAATAAAGCCCCTTTCTTTACGGGTGCAAATTATGCCTTCTGGAAAATCAGAATGAGGACATACATAATGTCTCTAGGAAGAGAAATTTGGGATGTTGTGGAATTAGGATATGCCCCGAAGGAAAATGCCTCAGAGAAAGAAGCCAAACAAGACTTTGTAGCTAGCACAAAAGCCATGAATGCCATATTAAATGGATTGTGTGAAGCATAGTTTATCAAAGTAATGCACAAAAACACTGCCAAAGAAATGTGGGATACTTTAGAGAATATTCATGAGGGAGACAAGTCTACGGTAAAGACTGCTAAACTTCATGTCTATAGAGCCCAGTTTGAGAACTTAACAATGAATGATGATGAAGATATAGCTAACTTCTTTCTAAGGGTTGCATAAATAGTAAATAACATGAAGGCTCTGGGAGAAAACATAAAAGAAGTTGTAATTTTACAAAATATTCTAAGATCTCTTCCACCCAGGTTTAATCCCAAGGTGTCTGCTATAGAAGAAACAACTAATTGGGAGATCTTGACCATGAACCAGCCACTTGGAAATCTAACAGCATCTGAAATGAGACTCCCACAAAATAAGCCAAGTTCAAGGGAGGATGCCTTTAAAACAGAAAAGAAGAAAGAAGAAGAGGAAGACATATGCTCTTTTTCGGATGAAGAAGAAGAAAAATTTGTCAAGAAACTGGATATAGGTTCAGGTAAATACAAAGGTAAAATTCCTTTCAAATGCTTTAACTATGGAAGAGTTGGACACTATGCTGCTAAGTGTCCTCACAAGAAAGTAAGGAATCAGGTTCAAGAGTCAGAGAAAAATACATCAAAGAACTGGCATAAAGGAAAGAAGTTCAACAGAAAATCCTGCTATGCTCAACAAGAGAGCAGTACATCTAAAGATCCAGATGAACTCTCAAGTGAAGATGGAACCTTTGAATTTTTATTGATGGCCATAGAAGAACTTGAAGGTCTCCTGCTAGAAGATGAAGAAGAAGAAGGGGAAGTCGACCTTGAGGGGGAGCCAAGAAGTGCTCTAGAAGATATTGATAGACTCAAGATGAAATGCAGAAAAAAAAAGGACATTCTCCTCAAGTTTGTATGAGAAGAACAGAATTGAGAAGTCCTCATGCAGCTGAAGGTAGAACTTGAAGAAGCCAAGAAGATAGAAGACATGTTACTTCAGCAAATCAAGGATAAAACCCGAGAACAAGAGAAGCTGGAAGAAGAAGTAGTATGTCTCAAGAAGAAACTAGAAAATGCTCAAAGGAAAGTGGCTATAAGCTCTTCTCAAACAACAAGATCTAGTAATTTGAATGAAACTATGGTTGCTCAAAGATCCCCTATGATAAAAACTGGAATAGGCTATGAAGGAGAATCAAGTAAAATCAAAGAAAAAGAAAACAGAGGGATTATTTTTGTAAAAGCAAAGAAGAATGATGAAGCAGCTCAAACAATTTCTACAAAAGAAGAAACTTGTAATGAGGAAGTCAGAGATCAGAAGAAACATCTAATAAAAAAGAAGGCAATAAATACTAAGACAACATAGAAAGGGACATATGTCTCTGAATATGTCAAATTCGGAAGCCATCAAAGGAGATTCTTCCCTCCTAGGAAGAATGCCACCTGTTATGTTTGCCACAAGCTGGGACAGATTGCTACATATTTCCATGCAAGGAGGAGTAATTCAAACCAGCAAAAGATGCAAACATTGAAGGGACTACCTCAAACAAACAAATGGAAGAGACAACCTTACATCAGGTATGAAAATAGTTTCTATGGTTACTGTTTTTATTGTAAGGAATTTGGTCATAAAATCACTGAGTGTAGAAATTATGGACAAATATTGATGTTTAACACCTCAAGGAAGTTTATGAATAAAAGAAATTATGTTCATACTCATAATTCTACAAAAATTATGATCAAATGTGGTGTATGCAATCAAGTTGGACATATACCCTCCAAATGTCCTCTAAGAAGATGTAATTCATCACCTCACAAAAGATAAAAAAGAAAAGGGTGCCTCCAGTGGATAAAGAAGGTGAATAAATGTGACTTGGCTCTAACTGCTCAAGATTTGAAAAGTCAATGGTATTTGGACAGTGGTTGTTCTAAACACATCATAGGAGACAAAAGCAAGTTTATAACTCTTGATGAAAAGAAATCTGGAAATGTTACTTTTGGCAATGATAAATCAGGTAAGATCAAGGGAAAAGGCTCAGTCAGCATAGACAATGGCAGAGGAAAGGCCCAAGATGTACTTTTTGTAGATGGGCTGAAAGCAAATTTACTGAGTGTCAGTCAGATGTGTGACAAATTCTGTGAAGTTCTTTTTAGAGCACAAGATTGTGAAGTCAGATCAAGCACCATAGGTAAGACTCTACCCAAAGGAGTTCGAACAAAGAGTAATGTTTACATTGTGAAAGAGGAAGATGAAGAATGTCATCTTAGCAAGCTAGAAGAGTCATGGTTATGGCATAAAAGGTTGGGAAATCTCAGCTTCGATCACATAATCAGACTAAGCAAGAAGAAAGCTATCAAAGACATGCCAGAAATCAAGAGGCCTTCTAATACCATATGCAAATCATGTCAATTAGGCAAACAGACTCATGCATCCTTCAAGGCCAAAGATGAGTTATCAACAAGAAGACCTCTACAACTTGTGCACATGGACCTGTGCGGACCTGCAAGAACTAAATCTCCAAGTGGAGAATCCTACTTCATGCTGATAATAGATGATTTCTCTAGAATGACATGGGTTGTTTTTCTCAAGAATAAATTAGAAGCTCTGGAAAAAATTAAGATCTTCAAAGCATTAGCAGAAAATCAAACAGGATGCAAGCTGAAATGCATCAGATCAGATAGAGGAGGTGAATTCACAGATTATGAATTTTCTGACCTATGCAATGAACATGGGATAAAACAACAATTTACTATTGCATGAACACCTCAGCAAAATGGAGTAGCAGAGAGACAAAATAGGTCTGTACAGCAAATAGCCAGAGCCATGATGCATGAAAATAATATTCCTCAAACCTTCTGGTCAGAAGCAGTACACACAGCGGTGCATATCCTTAATAAAGCTCACTTAAGGCCAAGCAGTGACAAGACTCCCTATGAACTATGGCATGGGAAACCAGCTTCAATCAAACATTTTAGAATCTTTGGAAGCAAGTGTTACATAAAGCATAATGATGAAAATCTTGGGAAATTTGATGCAAGAGCAGAGGAAGGGATATTTCTAGGATATGCATCCAAAAGTAAAGGGTACAGGTGCTACAACAAGACTCTTTGAAAAATATTAGACAACATTGATGTGAGATTTGATGAAGAACTTCCAAACAATACAAGAGATACAGACTGCTGCAGTCCATCAAACAACCATGAAGAATAAAACCAATCTGATGAGGAAATAAGAAAGACAACAGAAGATACAGAGCTGAGTTCTAAAGCTCCCTCAAGATATACTCAGAAGAACTATCCTGAAGTTCAGATCATTGCAGACAAGAGAGTAAGGGTCCAAAAAAGAAGGCAACTAACAGAACAAACTGAAGAGGTATTCATAGCCATGTTGTCATAAACAGAGCCAAAGAAATTCGAAGAAGCCAACAAGGACAAGTCTTGGGTAAATGCTATGAATGAAGAATTGGACCAAATTGAGAAAAACAATACATGGTAATTAGTTCCTAGACCCACTGAGAAAAATTTCATAGGATCAAAATCAGTATTCAAAAATAAAATGAATGAGCAAGGACAAGTAATCAGGAATAAAGCCAGAATGGTCTACAAAGGATACTCACAAATCGAAGGACTTGATTACGATGAAACATTTTCCCCTGTAGCCATAATGGAAGCCATTAGAATGTTTCTGGGCTTTGCATGCTACCAAAACTTCAAGGTATATCAAATGGATGTAAAATCTTCATTTCCGAATGGAGACTTAGAAGAAGAAGTCTACATGGAACAAACAGAAGGCTTCTCATTAACAGACAAAGAAGACTATGTATGAAGACTGAAAAAGGCTCTTTATGGACTGAAATAGGCTCCTCGTGCTTGGTACTCAAGACTGGATAAATATTTGCAAAAACAAGGCTTTAAGAGAGGTGGAGTAGACAACAATCTATACATAAAATCCCATGAAAATGAACTCCTAATTGTTGAGGTATATGTTGATGACATTATGTTTGGAAGCAACAGATAAGAACCAGCAAAAGGGTTTGCTGATGAGATGAAAATAGAGTTTGAGATGTCTATGATTGGAGAGCTTAGTTTCTACTTAGGACTTCAAATTCAGAAAAAGAACATAGGTATGTTCATCTCACAGGAAAAATACTTAAAAGAAAAGTTGAAAAAGTTCAAAATGGAGGACTGTAAACCTGTGTCAACTCCCATGATCACGGGATGAAAAATGTGTGTTGATGATGGGTCTGTAGATATAGATCAAAAACTCTACAGATCCATGATAGGAAGCCTACTGTACTTGACAGCATCAAGAATAGACATCATGCTAGCAGTAGGACTAGTGGCTAGATATCAAGCAGCACCTAAAAAAAACCATCTTCTGGCAGTCAAAAGAATATTCAGATATCTACAAGGAACAACACAGTATGGACTTTGGTATCCTTAAGGAAAAAGCTTCACTTTGACAGCATACACAAATGCAGATTGGGCCAGCTGTGTGGATGAAAGGAAAATTAAAAGTGGAGGTGCATTCTATCTAGGAGAAAGTCTGGTGGCATGGTTACGCAAGAAACAAACATCTATCTCTCTTTCTATAGCAGAAGCAGAATATATAGCAGCAGCAGCATGTTGTACACAAGTCATGTGGATGAAGCAAAATCTTCAAGACATGAAGGTAAGCATTGATGAACCTATCTCAATCAAATGTGATAATACAAGTGCTATAAGTATATCTAAAAACCCTATGCTTCACTCTAAAACTAAACATAACCCAATCAAGTATCATTTTCTTCAAGAACAAGTGGCTCAGAAGATAGTAAAACTAGAGTATGTGCCAACAAAAGAACAGACAACAGATATATTTTCCAAACTGCTTGCCAGAGAACCATTTGAATATTTGAGAGATAGACTAGGGGTAGTATCTGTAGATGCTACTCTCTAATATGAAGAGAAAGCACAGTTTGAGGGGGAGAACAGAAACGAGAATATCATTCTCACGGGGAGATCAACCAGCAAGGGAAGCATGAAAACAGGTCCTCAGAATCAAAAGGATTATGGCAATAATACATTCAGCAAAAAGGATTCAATAAAAAGGAAAAAGGGTCATTGGTGCAGCGGAAGAGTGGTGAACCCGATGTGAACTAAACACGGAAGAATAGTGAACCCGATGTGTTTCTAATCCAAAGGTTGAAGCAGCAGCGTACAAAATCAAAAAATTTCAGAAAGAGGAAATGCACGAAATATTGAAAAGCAATAAAATCACAGAATCAAAGAATAAGATCTACACTAAGAATTCAAACCCCTTGCCATTGATGTCAAAGGGGGAGGAAGAGCAAGCAACAAAAGAAAGGATCCTAACAGGAAAACAGAGGAAGTGTATTGCCATTAATGCCAAAGAGGGAGACTGTTGGAAATATTGTCATTGATGGCAATGGAGGCAGCAAAGACAGAGACATACAAAGAAGGTAGCAGATGAAAAGATAGGCAGAGGTCGAGCAGCAGTAGTAGCTAAGGCAGAGGAAGAGGCAGCGAATATAGAGGCAGAGTCATTATATCAAAGGCAGAGGCAGAGGCAGAGCCGTTATCACAGCAGGTTATTAGAGGCAGAGGCAGAGCCAGAGCCATTATCACTAGCAGAGGCAGAGCAGAAAATTCCAAGAATTGCTACCCCAGCTAGAGGATACATAAACCCAATTCTGGGAATCGCTTACCCCAAGAGGCAAGTATATATATATATACAAACCTTATTCCGAGAATCATTACCCCAGGTGGAAAGATACACAAACAAATTCCAAGAATCGCTACACCCGCTGGAAGATACACTAAATATTCGAGTAGCAAAGTAAATATGTATATAAATCTCATTCGGGGGATCATTACCCAACTGAGTGTTACATATAATGTAAAATGTTATTCCGGGAATCATAACCCAAGCGGAAATGTATGCATATATATAAAATTCCGAGAATTTCCCAAGCCGGCGGATATATATATGAACCTTAATTCCAAGAATCGAAGCCAGAGGATATATATATAATTTCGAGAATCATGACCCAAAGTTCCAAACCATAGATATTTGTAATGGAGTTCTTTAATGGACAAAGAGCCAAAGGTATCAAAGCCTTATATGGTGGGACCCTTTCCCAATCGCATCGGAGAAAAACTGTGAAGCGGAATATGTAAACAACAGAAAGTTGTGATTGCGATATAAGTCCAGACCCGATGGATCAATGAACCATAATTGATTTATGTTTGAATTCCGGAAGCTTATATATATATGCAGCACATTACATATATTGTGCCTAATACACAAAGGGTCAAAGCATATATATTAATATGAAGCACTTAATAAGCGAAAGAACCAAAGTACCATAAGGTGGGACCCTTTCCAATCGCATCGAAGAAAGGATTGGCAGCAGAACATATCGACAAGAGTTCCGATTGAGTTCTGGACCCAATGGGTGTATGAATTATGATTTAAACGTATTTGAAGTCTGGCATAATTGCATCGGAACAGTCTAATCGCATCGGAGAAAAAGTTGGCAGTGGATCATATAAATAAAGAATTGCGATTGCGATTGAAGCCCAAACCCGATGGGCTTATAAACTATGATTAGCAAATGTTTGAGCTCCAGTTCTAATTGCATCAGCAAAATGCAGTGAACAGTGGTCAATCGCATCGGACAAAAGAAAAACATCGGAGCATGACAATAAAGGATTGCGATTGCGATTGAGTTCTGGACCCGATGGGTCTATAAATTATGATTTTATTTGTTTGAGTTCCAGCTCCAATAGCATCGGCAGAATGCAGTGAACAGTGGTCAATCGCATCGGAAAAAGGGCGTCGGAACATGCAAATGGAATTTGCGATTGCGATTAATCATAATCAGAAGTATTTGTAAAGCTATTCATCGCATCACATCAAGTCAATCGCATCGGAGTGAAAGCAGGACAGGGGACTTGCAACTAAAAGTTGCGATTGCGATCAATCGTAATCAAAAGAAGTCGATGAGTAGCATATCGCATTGGATAACGTGGTAGGTGGGCTTGAAGGGATTCTATATGATTAAACAGGTTTTATTACTACACGGAGAGTTAATTGAAGTCATATTAAAAAGGGCAGTGTGTATTAAAATGTGCCGTGTGGTCTGTGAACCCACGGGCCTCGGCTTAAGGTGGAGGGTGATTATTAATATGATATAATTGCGATGTGTGCAATTTTATCGGGCCATAAAACAAAGGTCGTGGTGAATGCATGTTCCGCTTGTGGAACTCACCACATCAACAAGACACTTGCTGTGTAAAGGGTTGGAATTTTCCTAGATTTAATGTCAGCAGTTACATAAATACAGGAGTTACGCAGCAGCCATAAACAGAAAGGCATACAGAAGAAATAAAGGGACAAACATAGTCAAAGAAAAGACAAATGTGCAGCTAGCCAAGAGGCTAAATGAGGGAGCTGAAATTTTCATTATAATTGAGTGTAAATGTTTTTTTTTAATTTATTTGTATTATTGTGACGCATTGGCAAGTATCCAGAAGAGAAAAAATATCCCCTTGTAATGTTAAATTGATACCTACAGTTATATTTATTGAATAAACAGATAAAAGGAATGAGAAGACAGAAGCCAAAGAGTCATGACTGTTCACTCCAAATTCTTTGTGAAATACAAACAGTCATGTGAGGAACTCTATAAATAATATCAACTGGATATGCATAAGGAGGTTAGAGAGAGAAAATATAGAGAATGCACACTATAGAAGAGTGAGGAAGATAAGATTAAGAAAATAAGAGAAGAAAGAGATGCTACAGAACAGAGCTGATATCTGAGGTAAATCAGCAAACATTCAATTTGATAAATTGAGGAAGTTGGAGCTTCTCTATCAAGTTGCAGCTTGATAGATGTCAGTTGTAGCTAACTGAGGTTGGAGCCTCCTGTAGGTTAGTGCCTGTATAAAATTTAAGGGAGTTGGTGCTTCCTTGCAAGTTGTAGCTTGCAGAATTGAGGTTGGAACCTCCTATAGGTTGGTGCCTGCAGAAAAACAGTGGTGAGAGGGAGTTGGAGCTTGCTTTTGGATCACAACAATAATAAGATGTGGTTTTCTCCCTTTATGGATTTCCACTTATATCTGGTGTCTCTGTGCATAATGTGTATGTGTTGGATCTAATTTTATATCATGCTCGCTTAATACCTCGCTACTCTCATATTAAGTCTCCATCATTATATTATATTAACACTGTCGCTCACATTCTAAGATTTCTCATGTATTAAGTTGGACATAAATGAAAGGTGTAAATAAGGTTTAATGAAAAGCTTTAAAAGACGCGATGAATGTGTTAAGGCGTGATTCACCCCCCTCTCGCGTTTAATTAAGGGTTCAACACATTTTATCGAGTCTTCTCCACCATCGACTCTACGAATATTGACGACCTTGATTAAATCTCTCGACCGCCCGATTCCCCCCATTCACACACGATCTCCCCCGCGTGACCCTATTGATGAATCTCCGCGAGTCCGTTTATCGGATCCAATGGCCACGACATAATATCACCCCCCATTCAGTTGTTCGTTTGTCCATCCACCTATCAGTTTAATAGGTGAACCTCGGCCGATTTGATCACCATCTATCTAGCGTCTAATCGTACGGTCCAAACCTACCTCGCTCAGCGACCTCCATCGGATCATTTTTTTCACCATTTCGAAAATGATTTTCAGCCCGTTTTTCCACTACATCCGACCAGCTTCCATCACTGCGCCACCATCTCCTCACCCGGCCTCTCTGACAACCCCACCCCACTCCCTATGTGATTTCTTAATATGTTTATCATGTTTTTACAAGTTTTCAAAAGCGGTGTGAATCCACTGCGTTTGCTACTGATCATGCATGCAGTGTTTTTAGATCATGGGAAGATATTTTTAGTGAGCCAGTAGATAGCATAGGAAGGTGCCCTAGAGAAGGTTTTAAACGTGATTTTCAATAAAGATCAAGTTATTAAATCACATGCCAAACCTTTCCCGGCACAATTAAAAACTTTTGTGTATCCATAGACAGAGACAAACGAAGAAGCGACAAAGAGTATCGGTGAAATATTTAAGGGATTAAAGCCTACTATTGAAGATTTAATACTAGTAATCTAGTGTTCGAAAGGACGAAGATACGAGGTTTAAGACCTTAAAAATGATCCCGAGTAGGCCCTAATAAGGCCTAAAGCACATGAAACAAGCCATATCAATGTTTTTGCATCGAAACGATATTTTCTTTCCCAAGGAAGGACAAGTCCCCATAGTGTTTTTTATTCTCCATCGAGTTCACCCGAGAAGATCACCACCATGACGAAGTACTAAGATTGCCGGAAGCATTAGTTACAAAGTATGGCGAGGCACTGAAAGTCACTTATCTACCTTACTTGTCCTAGAGTACAAAAAGAGTACAAACGGCACCGGAAAGTACCTCGAAACATACCTGCGGGTTATCAGCTCCGTCGAAGACCTTTAGAGATGGCGAAAGTCAATACGGGGATATTAAGAGCGGAATGGGTCAGCAAAACACTTCTCCCTCTATTTTAATGAGCCATTTAAATTCCTATCTACCTCTACCCCGCCACACTTTTCGAGTGTAGTAAGAACTCATGAAATACATTGTAAAGGTTGTTGGTTGGTTGGAAATCGTAGTTTGTAAGAGTCTGTTTTATTGAGATAGAGTTCTATGTGTAATAGTTGTAAAGATAGGTTGGGAGATGATTTCTAGTTGATATCAAGCTTTTTGGACAATGATGTGCATGACTGGTAGTTTTTGCTCTTTAATATGACAAGCATGATTTCTTTGGATCTGATCTAAATCGAGTAGTGATGTGTTCTATCTTTGTCGATGTTTTCCTCTCGTTTGTTCATCATATTTCATTTCTACGATAAGAATCAATAATCCCAGCTTATGATATACCTACGCATGAAAGTACCCTAATGCTTCTGCTCTTCTTATATTTGATGTTTTCTCTCGATTGTGTGATACGAGAATAAATTCAAGATAATTTAACTGAGTATAGTAGTTGGTTCTCATCACTTCTGGTGATGTATGAATTTAGAGTTTGTTTTTAGATGTTCTTGTCTGGGTCTAATCGAAATAATTGGGAAAGCTGGAGATTTTTAGAGTTGGATTTTGTCTCACTAGGGTCCTTTTCTAATAGTTAGCCTTTCTAAGATCCCTTAAGTTGAATGTCAAAAGCATTGAAAGTTAAAAGTCTTTTCTGCGATCTTAGGCTTTACTTTGTGTCAAATATTAAATGTTTTCTATTGTACGAAGAGTTAGCCCTCATTTGAGGGAGTTTGATCATAGATGGTTAAGGCATGCCCTCTCCCTATATTTTTCTCCTAAGTGGTCACCTTGGGAAGGTTTCCTTGTCATTCCCTTCATTTCCTTATTATTTCATCCCATACTATCATCTTTAGAGATCCTATGTTTTAGATGACTAGCCCATTTGAAAGTCTTGGATATTGAATTGAAAGTAAACCCTTTTCATGAACCCATTGTCCAATGGACTTGAGTTTTTCTTTGAATTATCTCTCCCATTGCCAAAAATCTCTTTGCTCACTTTCTTTGTCTTACATTGAACCCTTCTTTCATGTTCCCAACAAACAAACAAAACAAACAAAAAACAAAAACAACCCTTGTGCCCTATAAATAGCCCTAATACCTCATTGAACTTCAAAGACATATATTTCTTTGCCTTTATAGAGAGATCCCTCTGGACCCGGGAGGGCTAGATCTCGAGATCCCAAAAGTGGTTTCGATGTTGTCTCTGTCTTTTGGTATTGCAAAACTTAGCCAAAACATAGGAACCACAACATAATGGCGCCTCACACCTTGGGAAGCTAAAATGACCATATTAGCTAAGTTTGGTATTTAATCACTCGTGGTGGAAAGTAAATCTCCTTCGAACATTATAAACCTTCCACTCAGCGACTCCATAGTTCCTAAATGACCAAAGGATTTCACTGATGATTAGTAGGCTTGTTGATTATATTTGTTTTCCATAGACTCCACTAGGAGACCGGTTTTCCATTAGCAACATCATCCACACCAAAAGAAACACATAGTGATTAAAGCTTCCTTGTTTGAAGACGTCAGCTTGCCACCTAAAGGCTCGGCTCAGCATCGCTGACATTCATTTCGTTGAGTTTTGAGGGACTTAACATACTTGGCTTCAAGAAAATCCATACTAGAGCTTATCCTAACCCAAATCCCACTGTAAAATAGTTGACAATCCGCGAACATTCTTAGGAAGTCTCCCTACACCTAGAAAACCAACTATTGTCGAGACACATTCATAGAGCTAATTCAGCACACCGAAAACTTTTACGACTCTGTCAGGACACTCAAAATTTGACTTAGACTTACCCAACAATTTACCAAAGAACTAAGTCATTTAGTGGCATAGATCAGACGAAACTTTGAGCCTTCCGAGTTCACCATCACATAGTAGTCAACACATAAGGGTCAGAGAAACCCCCCTCCATCAACACCTCTTGATATTCATTTCATTCAAAACTTGGGCTCTGTCATCCTAAATCAGCTCAACAGCTTTTGTGCGTCGGGTCCTAGAATCTCATGCCATCCCACATCATCTTTGCTCAAAGACCAATCCTTTACCTCCACAAAACACCATCATGGCTGGCACGGTATGCTCCCTGTGGTGTTACCTACGGCCTATAGTGCCTTTACCCAATGATTATTAGATTAAAATCCCACATTTCACCGGAAAAGAGTCTACCATGACTCGACATCATGTAGATAGGATGGAAGATGCCTTTGACTATATGGAAATTGAAGATGAAACTATCAAAATGAGAATCTTTGCTCGGAGTTTAGGAGGAGAGGTAAAGAAACTGGGTTTAAGGTTTACCTCCCAATAGCATCCATGACCTTCCCTCTTTACATCAAACTTTTATAAACAAATGGGAAGTAAAAATCAACCCTCTCCAAATCTTAGCAAAATACAAGAATCTCAAAATAAATCGTGGAGAGAGTGTCCATGACTACTCTACTAGATTTAACGAAAGTGTCTATAACACCCTTCCACCACACATGAAACCTCCCCAAGGAATGGCTCTAGTGAAATACCTCGAAGGTTTTGATGCTGATATGGCCTATCAGCTAAGGAAAGAGATTATAACACATAGAGGACATGCGAAAAAGGAGGGTAGTGAGTGTGGAATCATAAACCTGATTGAAAAGAGAGCTAGGATGAGGGTTGAAAATAAGGTAACCTATAGGGATGACACTGCAGCTTCTTCATTTGATTCCAAATATGATAGTCTAGCGAAAAAACATGGAGAGGATAGAAAGAATGATGGAGAAAAAATGGTTGTCCAAGTAAATAACGAGAACATAAATCAAAATCAGAAACCCAGTAACCAAAACTTCTGGGAGAAACACCCCTCCAAATAGGAAAAAGGGGACTACGAACAACAAGTCATACCTCCATTCCAAGATAATTTCCCTTGATGAGGATGAAGGAATAATAGAAGAGTCAGATGGGACCATCGTAAACATGGTGGAGGTAGATAACCAAGATCCATAACTATCTCCACGAGGATAATTAGACCTCGCACTCATTTTGGGATGAGGAAGGGTTAGAATGCGAGGACTACAGGTTAGGATTCGAAAAATTCCATCATGCGAGTCGAGAAAAATATAGATCTCAGAAGCAAAAAGAACTTAGACACTCCCAAACCGAAAGCCTCGTAAATCAGCATTAAGAAAAGACCTGAAAAAGATTCCTAAAAGTGGTGCTAAAAGCAACAAATCGGTAGGAGAGTTGCGGGAAAAAAACAAAAATATAAATACCTTTCAAAACATTGATAAACAGAGTCAACAAAGTAGCCGCACTAGCATTGCAGCTAATGCTCACGATAAAAACGAGCTTCAAACATTGAACATAATGAGAATCAACAAGTTGATTCCGCCAATAAAACAGTGAGCAACAAAACATAGTAAACCTCACAAAGAGTCAATCTTATTTCAATTTGAGAGAGTGAGATTGCAAAAATTAAAATTTTTGTTCACTCTCACCTAGTTGGCTACCCAAGATGTATATAAAGGTCAAATTTTGAAAGATTTAAACTTAGGAGAAAATAGTGATACTCGTCAATTTAAATGATGATCAACCAACTCTTTTGTTTGGCCCAAAAATTGAAGGAAATTTTCTAGGAAGGGGTAGTACCTCCTTTTTTATGTCATCCTCAATATCCATGACAAAATCCTTCATAATGCTATGCATGACTACGGGGCTTCACACAACCTTAATGCCAAAAGGTGATAATGGAAATAGTTAGGCCTAGAGATAACCAGAACCCTATAAGGATTTATATTCTTTTGACTCTAGCATCGAGTGAAGTGCCTTGGCTAATCGAAAGATCTCTGTGTGAAATTTGACCCAAATCCCAACCAAGTGCATGGTAATGGATGTTGTAGTGGCAGATGTACCTCCTAAATATGGCATGTTGTTGTCAAGGTCATGGGGTGCCAAGTTGACAAGGTACAATGCATATGGACATGACATATGCCATAATCCCTCTGTCTTTAGCTGACTTAGAAGACTATATAGAGAGGCACACATGAGAGTTTATGGTTAGTAGCCACAGAAAAGCTTGAAAATTCCCCTCTCTACTCTCATACGGATATGGACTCTTTTATCCTTTGCAATGATGAATGAATAGATGAGCCAAAGCTAGAGGACAGAGATTCAAACAACGAGAGTAGAGCCCACTAGATTTCTTAACATAATGGAAGCTCTAGATGTAGAGGAAAACAAGGAAGAAACCCTTTGAACGATAATGCGAATCAAAAACCGAGTGAAAAAGAAACCAAGACTACAAACAACAGATTACTCATCACTCACGAACTCCATGAAAGTCCTAAGGAACTAAACATTACACAACATGGGTGCGAAACCTCATAATACAAAAAAAATGATAGAGCGATAAAAATGCTGCAAACAGGTACCCTTTATGGTGACATGAGCTTCAATGGGTCTTGCACTAAAAAAGAATACGAGAGTCTGGGGGTATGGTTGCACAATAGCGAAAGAAACTATACTAAGAGTCATGCCATCAAACTAGACTTTAAATGCACAAACAACATCGCGAGTATGAGGCTTTTATCCTAGGATTGCATCGTATTGAGAAAAATAGGATCCCAAAGGATAGTTGTACATGAAGACTCCGAATTAGTCATCAAAACAGTAAATGGAGAGTACACTGGCTAAGCATCCCTAGACTAAGAGATACGAGAAATGATGCCATGGATCCGTTGACGAAAAACATTCATATAATATGAACTTGTATTTGTCACTAGGAGTCGAAAACATCATTGCAAATGGCTTAACTCGCGCTTGCTAGTTCATATCGAAATCGCCTCAGTGACAAATAGATCGTCATTCAAACAAAATATAGACTGCGGTGCCGGATAATGAGAAATATTGGTAGTTTTTGAGGGTGACAAAGAAGATAGAGGGATTTCTTGCTTTGAAGGAATGAGTTTGAATTGCCGGAGTTAGGCTTTAAGTCTAATGAAAGCTAATCTTAGATAAAGAGCCCCTTGATGAAGAAAAACCATCCCCCACTGCATAAATAAACATGTTAAACCAAAGAATTTGAAAATCAATTGAAAGAATACATGAACGCAGATAAAAGAAAAGACATAGAGGTGCTCGTAGACAAAGATAAAAGCATACCTAGAGGACTAGCACCCCTAGAGGACCTTTTGACTTTAATGATGTGGCAAACAGAAACCCACTATAGAACACCTTTGAATCATATGTTGAAGAATGCAACATAGGTACAACAAGGATAAGCCCTAAAATGATTAAATTATCTAAATCCTTGCAGCCACACATTTGAAAAAGAAATACATTGATTTATTTAAAGAGTTTGTTGATGTTTTTTCTTGGAGTCTATGAGGACTTATAGGCCTATGACACAAAGATCATCCAACATAAGATCCCCATTGAAAGAAAACCGAAAACCCTTTAGGCAAAAGTCACAGACGCAAATTAACCCAGTACAAGCTGCTCGGTGGAAAAGGAAATCAAGAAAATGTATGAGGCATGAATCATAGTGCTTGTGAGGTTTTCGAGATTAGGGTATCCAACCTTGTAGATGTAAGAAAAAAAGACAAGGGAGAAATCGGACTATGCATTGATTTTAGAAACCTTAATAGAGCCTCCCTTAAAGGACAATTACCCTTTTACCCAAAATGGAACACATCCTACAAAGGGTAGTTGGTTCAAAGAAGGATCTCCTGTTAGATGGTTTCTCGGGGTATAACGAGTCTTAGTACTCCCCGAGAGGATCAACTAAAAAATAGCCTTCACCACTCCTTTGGGGCACTTTCATGTATGTGAAAATTCCTTTGGACTAATGAACACTGGTGCAACCTTCCAAAGAGCTATGGACATCGCATTTTCGGAGGAAATAGGGCATTTCATTGTCATCTGTCTTGATGACATAACAATTTATCCAAAGCGACGAAGAGCACCTTAAACATCTCAAGGAGAGTCTTCGAGAAGTGACAGAAGGTTTGGGCTATCTTTAAATCCCAAAAAAGACAATATTTGGCCTCCAAGAAGGTAAGCTTCTTGGCCATATTATATCATAAAAGGGGATTTAAAATAGACCCAAAAAAAGTTGAGGGAATACTTTGCGAGATCGCCCACTCAAGAAACATAAAAGAGTTGCAGTCCTTTATTGGGAAAATTAACTTCTTGAGGAGGTTTATTCCCAACCTAGGCGCAGCTCCTCGGGAAATATGAAAAACATGCTGAAAAATAAGTGAGTCAAATAGACTCTAGAGGCCAAAAAATATTTTGAATTAGTTAAACATGCACTAACTCAAGCTCCAGTTCTAGTCAGCCCGGATTTCACAAAATATTTCTTTATATTCTCCTTTGCATCAGAGCATACCATGGTCATGCTATCTTGTTACGAGAAAAACCCGAAGGGACAAGAGAAGCCAATTGCCTTTCTTTTAGCAAGGCATCAAGGGATGCACCCTTGAAATATAACATCATGGAAAAAACAGGCCTATGCCTTGGTAAAGGCCTTAAAATACTTTCGAGGGTGTATATTTTACATTCTCACATTATTGCCCATGAGCGTAATATAGTGATAAAAGACATTTTGTCCCAAGATCTAGATGGCGAAAGAGGGGCAAATGGATGCTGTAATGATACTAGAGTATGATTTGGAGATCAAACCCACAAAACTCATCAAAGGTCAAGGCTTGGCACAATTAATGGTGCAATCTAACTTATAAGCCCTTGACATAAACATGGTTGATTCATGGCTAGAGTATTGGTTTTAGACTAGTTATTAAGTGCGGGTGTTTATGTGTTTGTTTGGTTTGGGGACTTGAATGATGCGATAGAACATGAAAGTGCCTAGGAAAGTATATATAGAGACAAAGAAATATTTTTTTTCATTGGGAAATGGAGTAAAGAGGTCATAATATACTCATCGATGGATATGGGATATCAAAGGGAAAATCTAACTTGCCACAGGATCCTTTTTGTTTTTGGGAATGAGATGAACATTAATGATTTGGAAAGAGAGGTTTAATTCTCAACAAAGGAATTCGAAAGCATATTTTGAACAATAAAAGAGTTCTTTGATAGACATAAAGGATAACCATACATTCTACAAATCACACCTTTAAGCAAATTATGATTTCAAAACAACTTTTTAAAATGAAATCTAAGATTCGGGAACACATCCTATTTCCTCAAAGATTTTTATTTTAGGACTTGAGAAAACATAAAAAGATTCACTGATAATTGCGAGTCATAGAAGAGGGAACACCTAAAACATCTATGATCATAATTATAACGACCTTTAAAGTCAGATCGTCTAAGTCGAAAACAAAGGAGCAAGATCAAAACAGACCTCCTTTGATTCAACTATAAGCAATGAAAATTCAAAGGGGAGACTTCAATAACGAGTTTTTAAGTGGCGGCAGACAAAGCGAGGGAGAACCATACAATCATACGAAACCAACTCATTCGAACTATTAAAGAAATAAACAAGCATGAAGATTAAAGAGAGAGATTAAAGACTCTAAAATACTTCGATAGAAGAAAACATGAAACGATGAAGGATGAACGAGTCTCAAAGAGTGCTTCCAAGAGTCATTTTCTTAGCCTAATACTTTCTATCCTACGCGTAGTAAGAGATTATGGAACATAATGAAAACAGTAGGAAAACATAAAACAGATTCAGAATACTTCACCAACAACCAAGCTCATGGATCCAATGATAGAGCTTTATCGGGAACAAGCATGCAACAGAAATCATCGAGGTTTCCCAGAGACTCTTACTTTATTCTTCAACTTCAACGAACTATGTATTTATTTTCGAGAGAGTTTTAGTATTACTACTTTTGGTGATCAAACAACAACAACAACCCCTCACTCATCTTCTATAAAAGTATATATAGAAGAGATGAGGAGGTGAGATATAGATAAAAAATCTCCAATTACAATTAATACGAGACTTAATGGCTTCTTGGCCTTTGAGGGGCTCATACTGAAGAAAATTACATACATATCCTCTTGTATTAAATGATTTAGCAGTAAAGTTTTAAGCTTGGTGGGAGCTTTTGTTGACCTTTTGAGCGCTGCGCTAGCTGGCGTCGAAGTAACTGTCAGATGTTTGCCATTAATTTCCTTGGCGGAGTTTCCTCTCTGGGCGCGTTTTTGAGACAAATACTCCCACCCCAATCAATAGAATTCGGCCTTTTATTGAATACTTTGAGGCACGAATAGGCGTCGTGGTAGCTAGAGGGATCAATTTGCCTCTGCACTTGTGGCGAGTGGAGGGTTCTTGTTGATAAAACACTTTATATTTTCTTTTAAACCGATGTTCTTCAAATCGAGGGATTAGGCTTTTGATAAACATTCTTAGCAGTAATCCCGCAAAATACTGCCCTTTAATCCTCTGTGCTCGATAAAGTTGGGTCTTCGTCAGCGATATTCTGTTCCGGCTGGCGCTCCCCTACCATGGTTTTTCGATATGTGAGGGTCGTGGCGGGGTTATGTGGCATCAATGTTTGAAGCAAACCACAGTGAAAACATGTTTTTAACACCCCTGTGATGATTTTCTTTGATGAATTGAAGAATTGGGAAGATCGTCATCCTACGCCCTCAGAATTTTCTTCAAAAATCGCGAAAGCAAACCATTTAAACCACACTCAAAAATACAAACAAATATATAAAAAATCACGCATATATAGGTTTATTGGTCGTTTGCGAAGGCATGTGGAGGAAGCGTGGCCATTGGATGGCATCATCCAACGGTCGAGATTTATCGGGAGAAAACAAAAGGAAGGTAGAAGAATAATTTTACATCGTGAGCCGTCGATCGCGCGAGAGATCGACGGTCGGGGAGCTTCGAGGAAAATGAAAGTCAAATGGAAAACGTTGACTCGTGGAGCGATCGAAATAGGGTGATGAAATATGGACCGTCGCAATCCGCGTACGAATCACGTATCGACAGGGCGGAGGGTCGCTGCTGACATGCATGCTGTTAACGTTGTATCCGGGCGCATCTTCGGTGAGCGATAGCCGTTGGGAGTGGCCGCGAATCCCCGCAGCGGTGGATGCCCAATATCAGCGCGCATCCACGCTCACGCGACGTCAATCTTTTGCTGCGGTGGCACGGCGCATGTGTTGAATAGTGCCCTGCAGTGGAGGCACGTGTCAGGCCCAATGAGTGAACTCGGCGGGCGATCGGGAAAAACACGCTCGCTCAAAAGGCTGTGGCTGAGATACCACGCTGTGTTTTTGGAATGGGTTAGTGGATGGCAGTGGGACCACCGTGGGGGCTGACGGACTGCGCTTCGTCGATCTACCGTTGCATCAGATTGATGAGTGTGAGATTAATTTTAATTCTGAACCAAAGGCGGAAATTTAATAAAATAATAAAATCGATCGATTTTTTTAATAGTAAACGAAGGGTTTAAAAAATATTATTTACGAAATGGCGCTTAGCGCCGATACTTGGGACCGTAAGGTTATATGAAGGGTGAAAATGACAGGGGTTTTATGGAGGTAGAGGGTTTGTGTTAAGACCGTGCTCGAGAGGGCTTGAAGTCCACAATACAATAAAATATGATTTTTATGAATTTTCGGGACTGTGTTTTCAAGGGTGACCGAGGGTTCAGATACAGGTAAAGAAAGAGTCTTTAAACCTTATAAAAGTGGATTTTGATGACGAGGGAAATGGGAAAGAAAACATTAAAATGAGGGATTTTCATGGGAAATAGAGGGATAGAAAATGAGGTTAGCTTTGGAAAAGGGGGAAAAGGGAAATAGTGGTTGCGGTAGTATTTCCGGGCTTGAAATCAGATAGGATTTACGAGTTACGAGGAAACAACGATCGACTGTATTATCCAAAGGATAGGATATTATCAAAAGATTTTAAGTATCGACAATTTTAGCAATGAAATTGTTTCTTGAAGTTGCTATCCAACATCACATTTAGCCACCACCCTAATATGACGGAAATTTATGGGTGGCTAGATGCTGGCTCCACTCGAGGGATGGTGCCTTTTTGAAGGCATCAAGTATCTCGGATTTGCATTCTTCCCGGGAGGCTAATCGTGTTACCTCCCTCCATTGGGTTACCTTCCTTCAGTGGATGATCTTCTTTGTCTACGAAAGCGATATTAGAAGCCATAAAAACAATGGTTCTTTCATCGAAGCAAGCTTTCTACCCACCCAATCTCTTCGATCTGAACATTTTTTTCTTCTTAGAGTGCACTTGGATTGGAAAACTCTCTTACAACATTTTATTCTTTTTAGCATAAAACTAATCTAATTATACTCCTGATTTCTCACCCGAACTCGGATTAAACGATCGAGTTCAGAGATGTTTCTCTACCTGTTCTATTATGCGATTTGGGATTCAGCCTGTCCAATGACTTTTATTCTCTAAATTCTACAACGATGATTGAAAAGCATTCAAGCGTTAGGGATTGGATAGTCTAACTTGATGTCGGTACATTGCATAAAAGACAAGGTTTCGCACATAGACATTTATTTTGCACAAAATTTAAAACAAAAAGTGGAAGGCTTGAGATCTGAAATTTGAAAACATTTCCTTCCTCTTTTCAATACATTTCTCCGGTTTTTGATCTTTGTTTTGAGCTATCTTTGTCTTTCTTTCTTCCTCGGTTCGGGTTTTAATCTAATTAGAACTTGACTTTTTACATCTTTGACCTGAAATTTGGAACAGATTTGAGTCATTTTTCTCTTTGAAACTTTAGGGTTCAGATTTTGAGCATGCTTGAACCTTTAATTTCTATCACTAAACTATCTCACCGATAGCCAAGATTAAAAAGTTTGGCAAATTGAATTCAGCTATCCCTACTCGGCGAGAAAATTTAAAGCCAATTAGTCAAAATTAAACTTGTTTGACCATAACTAGAAGTGTGTTTTTCAGGAGTGGCATTTGAGCTTGCACACTTCGGATTTTATTTCTCTTTCTTTGGTTTGAGGGGCTATACCTTTCTTGTTTTCACTATACTGCCCTCTTGTATTTTTGAATTTTTCTAACTTTGAAAGAAATGGTTAGACTATGATATTAACAATAAAAAAATAAAAATGCTTTGAAACTTAAGATTCTTGGCGAAGTAATGCTTGAGCATCCTGCCATTGACAAGACCTCCATATAGATCTTCTCCATTCAATTCTTTTCAAGAAAAATGCATTGTGACCCCTCTCAGCATGAATAATATAGGGCCCTGTTTCCACAAGTTCTCAAATTTTCCATGTTTTCCCTTCTCTTCTTTTTTCTTGAATCCCACTTAAGAACAACATTTCCAACTTGGAAATCTTTTTCTCTTAGTCCTCTTATCAAATAGCTTCTTCATATTTTCTTGGACTAGTTGTGTTCTTTCATAGACTTCCTCTGCGTATCTTTGTAAATGGATTGCTTGGTTGATTCTTCTTTCGCATATCATTCTCTTCAATCTGCACTTCTTGAAGAAGCTTCATGATGGCACTCCCTAATGAGGTGGAAATGTCGCATCCATGCCATAAAATAGCCCCGATAGGGGGACATATTTATTGATTTCTTTATGGTTAAAATCTATCAGTCCCATAAGGCATGAACCGAGTTTCACTGTGCCATGATTTACGATTTTGTTCCATGACTTTTTTAATGATATTGATGAGGCTCTTGTTGGAAGATTCGAAAGCTAATCCATTTCCTCGATAGTAAGCGGTGGAATGGCCCAAGGTGATGTGGTATTTATGACGAGAAATCAACAATATTCTTAGATTTGAAGCCAACGACATTATGCTGTATAGATTTTTTGCTAGGACAACCAAATTTCTGGATAGGATGTTTGGTTTCAAGAAACTTGATAATGACAGTGATCATTAGCATTCCCTGGAAGGTATAGCTTCTATCCATTTGGTAAAAGAATTACAGTGGCTGTGAGGAATCCACTTATGTTGAGGCTGAGGAGGATGGATGAATTTCCCCTAATGAAGTCCGGCCCCCCATTGTTGAAAAGGGTGCCTCACACTGCGATAGGATGTAAAGGTAAGGGAAGGAGTTTTCTCTTGCCATAAAAAAAAATTGACACTTATGGCAAGACATGACCAACTTTTGAGTGTCCGGGGAAAAGGGTAGGCCAATAGTAACCGAGATCTAAGAATTTTGTTTGCCGTGGCCTTCCGGTAGAGTGTCTTCCACATTCTCCGTTATGCAATTCGTGCATGATTTTTTCCTGCATCATCTTCAAGTAAAAATTTAAGCAAAATTCCAATAGCACTTTTTTTCCAACATATAATCCATCTAATATGCAAAAATCGAAGCTTTTTGTTTTAAAAATATAGCTTTAGTTTTAGACGAAAGAAGGAGGGGCATTTAGATATAGAAGCACATAAATAATGTCGACATACTAAAGGAGAAATTTAGAAAAGTTTCTTCAATAAAAGGAGGAGTTGATTCATTTATTTCTTCCAACATCATCTACCATATTTATGTCAAGTGCTTCGAAGTTGGACTCGGCCCATGAGTTTTGCTAATCCTTGCCCTTTAACTAGTTTGGTGGGCCTAATTTCTAAGTCATATTCAAGAATAGTTGCAATCCATTTTCCCCTTTTTACCATCAGGGGTCTTGACTTAGAATTTCCTTGACAACGAGTATGTGGAACAAAAAGAAATTATGTGAGAGTGTAAAATATAGACCCTAAAGTCTTTTAATGCTTTCACTAATGCTAAGGCTTGCTTCTCCATGATGTTATATTTGAGAGGAGCATCTCTTAAGGCCCCTACTAAAGAAAGAGATATTTGTTGTTCTTGCCCCAAATAATTATTTTGAAGTAAAACTACAGCTATTGTATATTTAGATGCAAAGGAAAAGAATGTAAAGTCTTTGGTGAAATCTGGACTAATCAGGGATTGGTGTTTGAGTAAGAGCTTGTTTAACCAATTCGAATGATTGTTTAGTTGGTAAAGTCCATTTTACACCTACATCTTTCTTAAGCATGTTTGTAATGTTTTTTAATAGCTCGTAGAAGATTAGGGAATAAACCTCCTCGAGAAATTAATCTTTCCGATGAAAGATTGCAATTCTTTGAGGCTCCTTGGATGTGCGTATCTGCAATATGCCATCTATCCTTGTAGGGTCTATTTTGAGTTCCCTCTTCTGAAAATTATATGGCCAAGAAGTTTACCTTCTTGGAGACCAAGAAGTGTCTTCTTGGGATTCAATGATAAGCCAAATTTCCTACACTTCTCAAAAAAAATTTTCTCAAATGAATCAAATGTTCTTCATCGAGTTTTTGAGAAAACGGTTATGTCATCAAGGTAAATTATTATGAAAAAGCTTTCAATGTCTTTAGAAAAGGCGTATGTCCATGGCCCTTTGGAAAGTGGCCCCTGCATTCATTAATCCGAAAGGCATTTTTGACATACATAAGGTGCCCCAAGGTGTGGTAAAGCAGTTTTGGTTGTCAGATCACTTGGGGAGCACCTAACACTGCAGTTGTAACACGAGAACCCATCTAAAAGGGATATCCTTTTTGACCCAAATACCCTTTGAAGTATATGGTCCATTTTGGGTAAGAGGGTAGTTGTCTTTTAAAGAAGCTCTATTTAAATTTTTGAAATCAATACGAGCCCTGATTTCTCTGTTTTCTTTCCTAACGAAACTAAGTTTGAGATCCCACTCTGAATATCTAATTGAGTACAATGATCCCGGCATCATGCATTTTTTTCAATTTCCGCCTTGACTAAAGGGAGTAAAAAGGGGGGTTTATTCTTCTTTGTAAAGGCTTTTGATTTTCCTTCAAAGGAATTTTATGTTGGATGAGTCTTGGTGTCATATGATTTTTAGGTCTTTGTATCCCCTAAGCAAAAACATCTTTAAAATCTTTGAACAACTCTATGTACGCAATTTTATGTGAGTACAGGGAGAGTGTTGGAAAGCATTTTTGATCATCTTGGGTTCGTTAGACTTCCTATGTTATGTTCTTCTACATTTGTTTCCATGTGCTCCATTCTTGGTTCTTTGGCTACACTCGTTAAAGTCAAAAAGGTGTTCTAAAGGTAAAGTTAGACCTCTTGGAATTTTATCATTTTTGCATTGTAAAAATTTGCAAGCACTTCTTGAGTACTCGCATCGTCAGGTTATTACGCTTAAAAAGGACTCTCACAATGATGATTTATACTCAGCGGTATATGTCATTTTTAACCTCTGGGATTTCCGTTCAATATATAAACAATTTTCTTTATAGGCTGGTTTCCGAGTATTGGTATGCTGAAATCATTTTTTGATTTTAAGAAATCTATCTAATGTGTTTGTCCGAATCAAAGCATCTTGCCGATGATCTTCGTTGTCGAGCACAACAAGCCTATGTTTTACCTTCACGGCTGAGTTGTTCATTTTATTTCAGGGTATCACGGCAATTGATGGCATTGAAAGTGAGTTCATTTGTAGATGATTCGAATTCTCTTGGAATGAAAATAAGTTCATATTTTTTCAAAGGTTTTTAATAGATCGGGGAAGCGTTTCAATATTCCCCTGGAAAGTCTTGGATATTTAAGTGAGAGTATTCTCCTTTGATTTTTCTTATGATAAGTTCGAAATCTCCTAAGATTGATATCTTTTGGGCTTCTAGCTGTTTAAGCATTTGTAAGCCTAGGAGAAGTGCTTCATACTACGAGCAATATTGTTAGTGCATGGAAAATCCAATTTGTATGAAAAACTTCTGTTTTTATTTTGAATCCACACACCGCTTCACACTTTGTTTTATTACAATATCCATCAAAATTTAGGGTCCAAAGTATGTCATTCCTATTTTCATTTTCTTGTTCGTCTGTTGATTGGGTAATGTTTTGAATTTGATTGAAGGAAAGATTTGATTGTTCGGTGTGCGATTGGGTCCATGTTTTATTTATCTTGTTGGGGTAATTTCATCTTCGTTACATAAGATAAGGAATCTAAAACTTGATTGAATGGAATAGTATTGGAGAGTTTTTTGGTTTGTCCATGTTGCTCACCATGTACTTCATGTGGGATTCCTTGTATAGTCTTCTCGTTTTGGTTAAAAACGAGGGATGGTGGCATAAGACATGTCCAAGTTTGAAGGCTCCCCTCGAAGTTTGGCTCCCCAAGATCTTGATAAGAGCATGCCGTAATTAGGGGGAATGTCGGCTACAACTATGTCCATGACTAAATTCTTAGCGAGGGATTTGGGATGAGTTACACACAAAAATCTTTGATTAAACCCAAACATTTGACTCTTCTTGAGTCAAAGGAATAGCAAGTCTTTGTATGGTTTAGTAATTTCTAAGCCTAAGCTTTCCATCACTACCGGGCATTAGATTACGATGGACGTGCGGCTTTATGAACGATTACCTGGGGACACGCGTCAGCCAGAGTGAGTGGAATCGGCGGCGATCGGGAAAAAAACCGCCCTCGCCCCAGGCGGTGCGATGAATGCACGCGCGGTTTTTGGAATGGGTTAGTGGATGGCGAGGACCACGGGGGGGGACGGGAATCCGCTCAGGTCGATGCTGCGCATCAGATCGACGGTGTGAGATTAATTTGCTTTGAGCTGGCTAGAAATTTAATAAAATAATAAAAGTCGATCGATTTTTTAATATAAAACGAGGTTTAAAAAATATTATTTACGAAATGGCTTAGCGTCGGATCGCGGGACCGTAAGGTTATATGCGAAGGGTGAAATGGCTAGGGGTTTATGGAGGAAGGGTTTAAGACTTGAGCTAGAAGAGCTTAAGTCTGGCATACATAAAAATATGATTTTTTATGAATTTTCAATAGTTTTCGAGGGAGTTTGAGGGTTCAGATAAGGTAAAGAAGGAGTCTTTAAACCTTATAAAAGGGATTTTGATGAAGGAAATGGGAAAACAACATGAAAATGAGGGATTTTCATGGGAAATAGAGGGGATAGAAAATGAGGTTAGCTTTGGAAAAAGGGTAAAGGAAATGGTGCTAGCGACGATATTCTAGCGTTTTGGAAATCGGCGGGATTTCTAGTTCCTGAAAGGGAAACAACGATGACGATTATCCAAAGGATAGGATATTATCAAAAGACTCTAAGTATCGGCAATTTTAGCAATGAAATTGTTTCTTGAAAGGCTATCCAACATCATTTAGCCACCACGATATGACGAGAATTTATGGGTGGCTAACATGTCTTATGTCCCTCCTGAAAAAATCTTCACCCTGCTGCTTTCCATTTGATAAGCCTCTGCTTGTTTGTCAGGAAAGATATATCTTCCAAAAAGCCTCCATATGCTCCATTTTATCCCTTAAAATTCCCCATTTTCACCCCTTTTTCTCCCCTCACAAAACTCTCACTGAAAATCCCTCTTCATTAACTCTCCAAATCATCAGTCAGTACTTTAAACCCTCATAGTTCCCTTTTATTTTTTTAAAAATTTGCTTTTTCCTCTACTCGGAACCCCCATTTGACCTAAACACTAATTTTGGGCCAAAAACACCCTTTTTTTACATTATGACGGAGCTAGTAAACTCCCCCCTCGAGGGCTTATGCATCTGTAGCCTCTTTCTCCATATAACTTTTCGGCACCCGGGACCAGGGTGCTAAGCCCTATCGCGTGCAATCACAATCGGAGCTTTCTTTACCACCTTTTCCTTTGTTCTTCCAAATCTTCCCGATGCGATGAGCTCTTTGCCTGTCAGCCTCCTCTTTATCTGCAATATCCACCGTCGATCTTTCTTCCGGAGTCGCGAAAGCGACCGACGCTGAGATCGCATCGCACCCATCGCCTCTCTTCATTACCCCTCCGATTGTGTATGGATCGGTTGATATCCCTCTAATCAGACAACCCTCACATGATCGCCAATCACAAAAGTCTTAAGTGCCATCCCTTTGTCTCCTTTCGATTTGCAGAACATCCCCGATCTAATCCTCGATTGTCCATCCATACGGATCCGATGGTTGAGACACCATCGCACCCCACTCCCGATCCCAACATCATCACTCAGCCGATGTTAATGCGGATCGTTGAACTCACAGAACCAATGGCCCGGATTCAACTGGCATGCTGTCACTCATGTGCCCTCCATCATTTCCCCTTTGCAAAAAATCTCGATCGTCGTATCTCCCTTCCTCGCATCCGACGGTCGCGCGCTAAATCACAAATCGTAAAATAAAAAAAAACCTCGAAGTTTTTCCCCCCCCTACCTTTTCTCGACGACGCGATTAAATCCTAGCCGTTTCATTCCCCATAGATACGACGGCTCTCCTTCTCCCTTGCTCATTCACTTGCTCCCCCTTTTCCCTCCGCTGTTTGCTTTTTTTTAAATCTCTCGACCGTCCGTCAGATCCAAATCTGACGGTCGAATTTCCGCTCGCAGTTGAATCTTCTCACCTTACTTCCGTGCATCTTTCCACATCGCGCTCTCATTCCCACCATCAGATCCCTCCACCTTTCATCCAATTTGCCGAAAATTAATATCGTGTAATTTTTTTGCGCTCGAGGTTTAATGTTTCAAAATTACGCGAGAAAAGAGAGTTTTGGGAGGACACGTGTCGAGCGGCGAGGCATATCGTGTTTTTTTGGAGAATTTTCAAAACCACTTCGAGTCGCGTACGCAAAAATAGCAGCTTTTACACTAAAACCACTCCTCCCCAATATAATCCTTCATTTAATCCTGATCGTCGATTGTTTCTGAACTCGGACAACTCGACTTGAACACGATCACGGGTTAATTTCCATCTTCCCCTTTGCTCCCGAAAAGCTCCATCTAAAGATTTCGATCGTTCATTGATTCTTAGATCAACGACCATATGCTACATTTAACCCCCGAGAAATTTTTCCCTTCGTTTTCTCTCCCCGGGAATTTTGCGATCGAGTCTTCTCCATACTGTCGATCTACGAAGATCGACAACTTGAGCTTAAATCCCTCGGCCCTTCCCATTCCCCCATTCACCGATCTCCCCCGGCGATCCCTATTGATGAATCTCCACCATCATTTATCGGATCCAACGACCCACGATATAATCTCACCCCCATTCATTATTCGTTCATCCATCTACCAACAAGTTTAATCGGTGAATCTCGACCAGCTGATCACCATCTAGTACAGCTAATCGGACTGGTCCAAACACTCGCCTCACTCTATGGACCTCCATCAAATCATTTTTTTACCATTCCGTGATGATTTTCAGCCGTTTTTCCACTACATCCACCAGGTTCCATCTACTGCGCCACCATCTCCACTAGCCTCTACAACAACCCTCACCCCACTCCCTATGGATTTCTTAATATGTTTATCATGTTTTTTGTAGGTTTTAAAGGGTGTAAATCCACTTTTGTTTCACGAGTCACTGAGCCGTACGTGTTTTTTTAGAGCACGGGAAGATATTTTTAGAGCCGGATATCGCGAGAGAAGGTGTCTTAGAGAGAGTTTAAACGTGATTTTCAAAGTAAAGATCAAGTTATTAACTCAGTTCCCAAACCTTCCGGCGCCATTAAAACCTATGTATCCATATGACGAAGACGAAGAGAAGCGACGAAGAGTATCGATGAAATATTTAAGGGATTTAAAAGCTTACTATTGAAGATTTAATACTATAATATAGTGTTCAAAGGACGAAGATACAAAGGGTTTAAGACATAAAAATGATCCGGAAGGCCTAATAAGGCCTAAAGCGCATGAAACAAGCCATATCAATGTTTTCACATCGGCGGAATGTTCTTTCCCAAGGAAGGACAAGTCCCCATAGTGTTTTTTATTCTCCATCGAGTTCGGTGAGAAGATCACCGCCACGACGTAAGTACTAAGATTTATCGAAGCATTAGTTACAAAGTATGCAGCGAGACTCGAAATTCATTTACTCTACCTTACTTGTCCCAGAGTACAAAAAGATATAACTAAACAACATGAAGAAGTACCTTGAAAACATACCTCCGGAGTTATTATCGACTTGTCGAAGACCACTAATTCCCCCAAAAGTGCGAGATCGTCTGATACGGGGATATTAAGACGAGAATGGGAAGAAAAACACTTCTCCCTCTCGTTTTAATGAGCCATTTAAAGTCCTATCTACCACTACGCCACACTTTCGTGCCTATAAGAACTCATGAAATACATTGTAAAGGTTGTTGGTTGGTTAACTGTGGATTGTAAGTTGTTTCATTGAGATAGAGTTCTACGTGTATTAGTTGTAAAATAGGGTACGGGAGATGATTTTCTAGTTGATATAAAGTTGTTTGAAAATGATGTATGTGGTTGGTGTTGCTCTTTAATGATAAAGCATGTTCATTGGATCTCGATCGTAAATCGGTGGTGATGTGTTCATGATGCTTTGTCGATGTTTTCCCCTCACATTGTTCATCATATTTGCATTTCTGCGGTAAGAATCGATATCCTAGCTTAGGATATCTTCTTTATGAAAGTACCCTATTGATTCTTTCGCTCTTCTTATCTTTTGATGTTTTCTACGTTTGATAGTGTGATTTGAGAACAAATTCAAGATAATTTAACTCGATATAGTAGTTGGTTCTCCTGTCATTGATGTATGAATTTAGAGTTTGTTTTTAGATGTTCTTTTCACGGATTTTTAGTTTCAGAAATAATTGTGAAACGGGAGATTTAGAGTTGAGTTACGCTCTCCGCTTTGGGGTCATTTTCTATGCATTAGCCTTTCAAAGATCCCTTGAAGTTGAATGTCAAAAGCATTGAAAGTTAAAAGTCTTTCTCTCGATCTTAGGCTTCTACTTTAGTCAAATCTTAAATGTTTTCTATGTTTGCAAGAGTTAGCCTCATTAGGAGTTTGATCATAGATAGTTAAGGCAGTGTGCTCGTCCTTGGATTTTCTCCTAAGTGGTCACCCTTGGAAGGTTTCCCTTGTCATTCCCCTTCATTTCCTTTTTGTTTCATCCCATACTATCATCTTTAGAGATCCTCCTCGTTTTAGATGACTAGCCCATTTGAAAGCCTTGGATATTGAATTGCAAGTAAACCCTTTTATGACCCCCATTGCCCAATGGACTTGAGTTTTCTCTTTTGAATTATCTCCCGCATTGCCAAAAAAATCCTTCTTTGCTCACTTATTTGTCTGTACATTGAACCCTTCTTTCATGTTCCCAACCAAACAAACAAAAACAAACAAAACAAAGACCCTTGTGCCCTATAACTAGCTCTAATACCTTAAAAATTGGAACTTCAAAAGATATAGCTTTCTTTGCCTTTATAGAGAGATCCCTCTTCCTGGATCCGTGTGAGGGCTAGATCCTGAGATCCCAAAGTGGTTTGATGTTCATGATTGTCTTTCTTTGGTATTGCCAAACCTACAAACGCACAGAACCACAACACCTTCTAGAAGAGTGCATATCTATCAAACTTCGAATCCATGTGTCCAGTTCAACACCTATAGACACGGGAAACACGTCTTGCCCTACGATTAGAAAGTCATTGATTGTGAAACTACCTCTGGCTCATCTATATATTGAGCATAAGATCCTAGTGCTTGAGAAGGAAGCGATTTAGTAGAGAAATCTTGGTGGAATTTCAATTGAGAATTTGATTTGAGTGATATCTTCGTTTGGAGAGATGTGCATTGTGATGAGGATGGGATGATGCGTTTAGAGATGGTGACATCAAATCAATCGGCTAGTTGTAACCTCCCCTTCTATCCAGTTAATAGAGTATTATCGACTACTTTCTCACATATGTACCTGTATAAGTTTTTGTCTTTCAGTATTATGAATTCTTATCTCGATGTATATGGTTCTATTTTCCATTGATTTAACTAAATAACTTGAATATGCATATTTTTATTACAATCTCTTTGCTATTTAATGTTCATTCTTGTAGGAAATATTTTGGCGATCTAGCTTGATTTGAAGCTACAACAAGAGCGACAGAAGGAGACTTGGAAGTGCTTGGACTCCAAGTAAGTTTCTTGATCTATTATGCGTGTCTATTTGTTTCTGTTAGGAAAAGGTAGTTGCAAAGTATTTAACTTTCGTATTTCTAAATGCGCACCACATTTAGGGGAGTAATTTTTTATCCGTAATCCATAATTACACATAACAATTTGGTGACTCCGTCGAGAGTTTACCCTTCATCCTTAGTGTATTTTACCTATGTTATCCACCCTAGTAGCATCTACTCTAAATATTAGACTTTGGAAACTAAGAATTGAATTAGAAGTGTGTCGATGGTTTGAGTTTTTTTGTTCTACTGCATTGCGCCCAATGCACTTTTTGTCAAGACACGGTTAAGCTTTGCGTGGCTGTCATCCCCACTCAAAGGGGTGCTTTGCAACACACCCGACTCCTACCTTAGAGGCGCGTTTCTAAGCCAACCAAATTCCCTTTGAATTTATCAGTTTCCATTCTTTTTAGCCTTTTGTTTGCTTTGTGTTTTCAACTATCTTATGCTCCTCATAGAGACCCAGGTAGATCATACTAGATCTTCCTCCTTTGAAAATAAAGTTTGATTTCAATGTCTCTTTAATGTGTTTTTATTTACCATATGACAAATCAAATTCAAAGTATTTTTTATTTTAGTTGCATTAGATCCATTTGTTTTCGTAGATGAAATTATCGTTAAATTCTTCGTTTCTGTAGGAAAAATTGTAGTTCCATTCTTCATTTTTCCTAAAAGAGAAATTGTTGTTAAAATTCATCATTTCTCAAAGAAGAAAGCATTTGTTTTTGTTGATTTGATGCATTTAGTTTCCTTTTTTTCATTCACATTAAGAGAGGCGAAAAGAAAAACCCCTGCATTTTCATATAGTGGATTGTGTGTTTTGCATAGGAACGATTAGGAAAATTGCATATTGGTTTTTTCTCTTTGTTGCTTTGCTCTCAAAACTGATTTCTCTTTCCCTTTAGTAGCTAAGAATTTCATTGAAAAAAAGATAAAAGTGAAAATTTTGCTTATCATTTTAGTTTGCATTTTAGGAATTTCCATCACATCATCGCGGTGAACCTTGAAAGGAAAATTGATAAACAAGATAAACTTAAAATTTACATCGATTTACCTAAAAAAGAACTCGGAACCATAATGATAACATTTAGAAGGTCTAGGCTAGAGAGCGTGTTCCGGCATCGTAAAACATAGCGAGTGTCGTTAATTTCCCTACGATACATTTTCGAGTGACGATACCTCACTCCACATACATAAGTATATCGTAGCTCGTCCCTGCGTACTTTCGGGCATATCGTGGGCGTTGTTACAATATGAAAAAGTATAAGCGGGTGCTCTCACTATGCAGGTTTCGCATTAGATAGCGCAATACGGTAGTTTCTTGGGCCTCCACTTACTCTTCGGGTATATTTGGGAGGACAAATTTAGGTTGCTATCCATCCATAGTGAACTTAGTTGGCTTCCTTGTAAATTGTGATACATCAAACACAACATTTGGGGAGATTACCTTCGCATGCTTCTTGGTTCGCCGGGAGTGTATTAAATCGTAGTTCACGGTTCTTGGTAAACCTTTTGCCCGGAATTACCCTTTTATATTTGTTTATTTATTTTTTGGTCATAAAATAAATCATTCATCGTGGAAGAAAGCATTCCTTTTCCCCATCGTTTATGACGTATAATCTGTCATTGAAACCACTCTTTACCACTAGAAGCTAGCTTCGTGTGGCGAAAGCGACATCACTCTCACCGAAACTAGTACCATCGGTGCCTGCGCGGTGAAGCATCATCTTCCCATATCACCGAGTCAACACAAGTTTTTCTACACATCCCATTTTGTCTACTACGTATCGAGACGGAGTCCTCGACGGCTACTCGTGGTCACGATCCATCCAATCCCGATTGAAACCATACCTCTCGCGAACCTTGGCGTTTTTCAATCGGGAAGTTGATCGAGATCCCTGTCTCTTTTTTGCGAGTATCACGCATCCACGGAAGTCGAATGACTAGAATTTGTTCCCCTGTATCGGTCATCCCACATTCTATTGTGAGCCATTGAGTCGCTCATATAGCACAATCCCCGACCTCTTGAAATATACTTTCTAGTCTGACGGCGAAATCCTTCCACATGGTTTAATTTCGATTGATAGAAATTCCACAAGACGAGACTCCTTTAATTGCAAACACTCATTTTTGGGGAGTGATCTTTACTGTATGAGTCTTTTCCTCAATCACCATCCTCTACTTTTGTTAATCCTTTCATTCTTATTCAAATTGCGTCGATTCAAAAGGGTATACATTTGGTCGAAGTAACCATGCACGAACTAACATCTTTGGATGGAAAATCTATTCCAATGTGCATGAGCACCGTGCTTTCGTTGTTACACGTCATGTCTGCACAAATTCACCGTAGTCATATTTTCAGTGGTAGGCCCTTTGGTCCCATCATGTTATAAATATTTATCGCGAGGAATTTTCTCACAGTGCATCTTCAAACCCATGGACTTCACCAATGTCATCATCAGAGTATTCAAAGTCTGGGTAAATCTATAGTGAGTACCTGAATGAATTGATTCTTTATACTGATCACCGTGGAAATATCAAGTTGGTCCTTCTAGGTCTATTCCATCCAATACCAAATCAACTAGACTCCCCTGCATTCTGGAGAGCAATATTTTTCGTCTTAGTTATCCTCCTCATGCTCGGGGGGGGCAACCTTTGGTCACCCACTTTGACAATACTCCATCATTTTTTGGTCAACCTAATGTTGAAATGAATGTTTTTCAATGGCGGCCCCCTACTTCGCCTATCCAACCATGAATGGTTGTACACTCGTCTATCAAATAGTTCAACTTATGTACACCCACATCAATTCCATACTTGTTAATAAATATTTACCCTTGTTACAAAATAAAGCATGTTTGTACATCAACCATTTCATGCGGGTCCTTCAACTCAATACCCTCGAAGTATTGGGCCCACGAGACTCTCCAAATCCTTCGGTTAATTTACAACAACACCACAGTACCGGAATCATTTATTCACAAGATTGTTTACCATATTATGGGATGTCATAGCCACAACCGGGTTATAACTATCTCAAGCGAATCCAAGTTATCTTAATTTGGGTTATAAAAATTGGTGGACGAGACCCCTTGGCGTGCCCTCGGGCACAAATGCCTCAACCTTCATTTCAACAAGTATCATATCCGGGTTTTGGTCCCGACAAAATCCTCAAGCATTTTCTTATCAAAACAACTCCCTATCAAGGTTTACCAATAGTAGATTCCTTATGTTGAGTGCATCGAGCGTTCTAGTTAGCTCGAGAGCTCCATCATACCCTGGCTATGCTCAACTCCGACCTTAATCGGCACGATGTTGCGCTCTTGTTGCAAATTGTAGCGGTTGTATTTGGAATCGGATCGACCAATGATCCAATCGACTATGCTCCTTGGTGGGTCGTGTGATGCCCCATAAATTACCCTCGAGATATTCCTAAGTTAAATGGAAAGCACCCGGGGAAGACACATCGAGCTCATGTTAAGTGACTTAGCCATTTTTCATCTTCATCAACTCACTAAATGATGATTCGTGTTCGGCTACGTGCCTTTTCCGACGAACCCCTCATTGGTCCGGTTGCAAAATGGTATATTGAGTTACCTAGAGCTTCTTTTGATAATATCGTCGTCTAGCCTCTTGTCCTTTTGACTCACTTCCAGTTACCCATATGATATGAAAACTAGAATGAAACTCTTGACTAATTTTAAAAGAATATCATTAATGCTACTCACATTTACTGATCATATTCAAGGGTGGCGTCATTTTCGTAGAATGGTTAGAAAGACATTTGTTCATTTCGATCATCATCCTAATTGAGTGGTTCATTAAGTCCACATGTTACCATCTATAAATGAGGATGTGGCTAAGGGTGGCATCATCACTAGAAGAGTAGGTCATTGTTCAGTGCCCAATATTTAGAATTGATTTATCATTCGATACGACATGCTACGATGAAAAACATTCCTAACTTCACGTGATCAAATTTCCTTTTCGTTCCTCCTTCATCAAAGACTCTCATGCAGTAGACGTATGATTGGTAGTGCGAGCACACATCATACTACTGCATCTGATCCTCGCACCTTCTTTCGAAATTAATGTCGTGCTTGCTCATTTGACAAAGGAAATACGTGATAAGCAACCCGAAAGTAAGAGAAAAAAGGGAAATCTAAGAAAAATAAAACTTCTAACCTCGTAGGAAAGATCATGCGATCAATCATGCGGAAATAGGAAACCTCGTTATCCATGTATAATCTATAATGAGTGAAGAATTTTTTTTCGGGATTTCCCTCACCTAGTGATGAAGTCTCAAAAATCATTAATACTTGCACATGCATCGGTACAGTGTTGACATATTCGTTTCGAATCTAGACACAAATTTGGTTGCTATGGATCCAACCTCTAGTTCACAAGTGCTTAGTGTTATCTGTCAAAAAAACCTTCAACTACATATTTCTGGTGTCAACGTCGTAATAAATATTACGGTACTCGGGCCAACGATCAACCCTACTACCCTCGACTCACGAATCCTTCTACGGGAATCAGTACCGCCTCATCGACGTATTCGTGAATTGACGATTAAGCCACCAAAGGGAGTTGTTCATATATCGACATATAAATTTCTTGCAGAGAGTCTGCCCAAAGACTATAATATAGTTGAAGATTTGGTCCAATCCCCTTCGGCCTATGTCGGCTCTTGAGGTATTAGTAAAATTGTCCTCTCCCGCAGATAGGCTTTATTATCGGCTATTGGTCGGAATTGATCCGATTGTATTCTAATATAGTAGTATTTAATCATACGAGCTATAGTGCCAGCGATTACCGCAATGAATTAGCATTATCCATAGAAGTAAATGTTCTCGCAATCACCTTGTCTCATCGTACTTATTATTGATGAGGGAGCATATACGTGTATTATGTCTCTAAAGCGTTGGAAGTCACTTGGCTCGTGTTAGGTCCCCTATATTACTAGTATAGTTCCTTATTGTTGTTAGTGTAACCCCTTTATTGTTATTGTATTGTACACCCGTAACCCCCATATAATTTTATTATTGTGCCTGCAAATTGACATTATTAGCTGTGCGTAGGGATTACATTGTGGCCCCACTAGGATTACAATGTGGCCCCATGGACTCCTATATATAGAAAGGAGGTTTTGTAATTTGTATCATCCAAGAATTGTTCATTAATGTAATGTATGGAGGTTTCCCCCTCGAAGTGGCTTATTTATAAGGCGTTGATATCTCTTTTCTCCTATTTTTGGAGCTGGTTTCACAACATTTGGTATCAGAGCTTTGAGGTTCTAGGGTTTCGCTGCTCCAAACAGGTCAGCGTGGAATTTTCACTCTAACATTTTTTGTACGACGGTTTCGAATCTACAAATTTTAGAGTGCAAAGCCAAAATCCTGAGGAACATCGTCACAAAATTTCATACCTTGGTTCTCAATATTTTCGGAGATATGATCTGTGCAAGTTAGGTCATTTTGTAGGCTCCTAAATTTAACCTAAACAGGTCATCGCGGTATTTTCATAATAAATTTTTTTCTGCGAAGGTTCAAAAGCTGAAAATTTTAGAGTGCAAAGTCAAAATCCCGAGGAACATCTTCGCAAAATTTTAGATATTGGTTCGCAATATTTTCGAAGATATGATCTGTGGAAGTTAGGGATTTTTGAGGCTTCTAAATTTCATCTCAAAGAGGTGATCGTGGGAAAATATTCATAGCTCTCTCTCTGAGCATCAGATTGGAATGCTGTAAAAAGTGGTCACAAGTAAATGGATTTTAGTTTTCAGTCTATCAATTTCAGAGCCAAAGGAGGAATCAGTGACACGTGGCAATTCGTACAAATTCGCTCTACTGAACCAATCCAAAATTGGGTCATTGTGGGAGATTGGACATAAATTTTCCTTGAAGAATCCAAATCAGATCAGACCTATGGAATTTGAAAGAAGCTTCAGAGGGCTACTACAGGGCTGAATTTCAGATATTGAGGATCCTCAATTATAGAGATAATTCAATTTCAATATCAAGTTCCTCAAAAGCAAGTAAAAGGTGTGTATTTTTTTTCCGAATTGCATGAGTCTTGTTTGAAGAATCAAGTTGAATTGATTCCAAGGGCATATTGTAGAATAGATATCAGTATTGGATTCTAAAATGGCCCCTAAAAAGAATTCAACACCCATTAAGCCTTTATAAGGCTCTACTATGACTCATGAAGACGAAGAATGGAAACATGACATATCAAATTTACAAGAGCAAGTGCAATAAATTTCGCTCTCGCAAAGAACAACAAAAAATGAAATGGAAGTTTTGAAGAAATGCATGGAAACTAAGATGGATGGTTTGAAGAAAGGCATGGAAGCTAAGATGAATGGTTTGGACGCTAATATGGATGGCATGGAAGCTAATATGGATGTCATGGAAGCTAAGATCGATGAAAAAATGAAAGACAACATGGAAAACATGAAGAAGGATCTAAAAGTAGACATTGAAGGTTTGGCAAAGTTGATACAAGAAATTTTTCCTAATGGTGAAAATATAGTAGAGGAAAATCATGACGAGAAAAAAATAAATGTTAATCGTGATTTCATAAACTCTACTGTTGGAGGGAAGAACCACCATATTCCAAAAATGGATATGAGGAAGTTTGATGGAAGGGATCCTGTAACATGGATACTACAGATGGAGCAATATTTTGATCTCAATAATGTGCAAAACACACAAAAGGTACGCATTGCAAATTTACATTTAGAATAAAATACATTTGTATGGTATCGATGGCTTTTCTCCCATAAAAAAATTGTCACTTGGTCAGTTTTTACGGAGGAAATGATAACACATTATGAGGATACAAAGAGAAACACCTTCTTTAGCCAATTGATAAATCTCAAACAAAAGGGTTTAGTGGGGGAGCACATTGAGGAATTACAAAAATTAAATATAAGGGTAACTGATATTTCAGAGGAACACATGATTGATCTCTTCATAGGTACATTAAAGGATAACATCCAACATGAAGTTCGCATTTTGGAACCTGGTTCATTGGAGAAGGCATTCAGGTTGGCCAGAAAAACTGAATGTAAAATTATGGCGACAAGGAAGCCTACCAATCACTTCTATAAAGAGGTAAGTGTTGCTAATCCTAGATTTTCACAACCTACAAGGTTTCCACCACAATAATTGGAAGAAAAAAGAGCAAAAGGGATTTGGTACAGTTGTGATAGAAAATAAACTAAAGGTCATAAGTGTGCTGAGAAGAAATTATTTTACATAGATTGTGAAGAGGAAGAAGAAAATGAAAAAGAATATTCAAAAGAAGAGGATATACACCACCAACCAACCCTAGAAGAGGAAGAAATGAGTTCGACCATATCGTGTAATGCATTGGCAGGAATTACCACGCCTCAAACTCTCAAGATAGAAGGACATATCAAGAAGAAAAAGGTAATAGTGTTGATTGATTGTAAGGTAGCCAACGAATTGAATTGTTTCTTGTACCCAACACCAGAATATCAAGTGATGGTTGCAAATGGAGGAACTATAAATTTCTCTGGAAAATGCCATAATATCAAGCTAACCATGGGGGAATATGTATTGAATAGTCCAATGCTTTCCATTCCTATGGGAGGTTCTGATGTTGTACTAGGAGTACAATGGTTACAATCTTTGGGGACGATAGCTTTTAATTTTCAAGAACGTTTCTTGAAAATTTTTTCAGAAGGAAAGGAGTCGAATTACGGGGTATTTTAGGGAAGCCGGGAAATATAATAAGCTCTAATGTCATGACAAAGCTTCTAAAGAAAGAAAAACGAGGCATAATTGGACAATTATTCTCACTAGAAGTTCCAACACCAAAATCATCTATTTCTTCAAATCTCCAAAAAGTCTTGGACAATCATTCCAAGGTGTTTGAAACTCCCAAAGGACTCCCAGCTATTCGTGATCATGATCATGCTATTCATTTGATTCCAGGAAGTGTTCCTCCAAACATCAAGCCTTACAGATATCCTTATGTCCAAAAGAGCGAAATTGAACATATGATTACAGAAATGTTAGAGGATGGTATAATTCAACATAGTCAAAGTTCTTTCTTTGCTCCTGTAGTATTGGTACACAAGAAGGATGGATCATGGCGCATGTGTCCGGATTATAGGGAGATCAATAAGCTCACCCTTAAAGATAAATTTCCCATTCCTGTGATTGATGATTTACTGGATGAATTACATGGAGCAATTTATTTTACCAAGTTGGATATTCGTTTAGGATATCATCAAATTAGAATTAAGACTGAAGATATTCCGAAAACAACATTTCGAACTCATGAAGGTCATTATGAATTTTTGGTCATGCCTTTTGGCCTTACCAATGCACCTTCTACATTTCAAGGGTTGATGAATTCCATTTTCAAACCCTTCCTTAGAAAATTTGTGCTAGTATTTTTTGATGATATACTAATCTACAAAAGGTCTTGGAAGGATCATGTTCAACATGTTGACAGGGTGCTCAAACTATTGCAGGAGAAACAATTATATGCAAAAACATCCAAATGTTTCTTTGGAGTGCAAGAGGTGGAATATCTGGGTCATATTGTATCTCATGAGGGTGTTAAGGTAGACCCTAACAAAATTAAAGCCATTAAGGAATGGAAAGTCACCACAACCATAAAGCATTTGCGAGGATTTCTTGGGTTAACAGGGTATTATCGCAAGTTTGTTAAGAATTATGGGAGAATAGCAGCACCTCTAACAGCATTATTGAAGAAAGATGCATTTTCATGGACTCTTGAAGCAACTAAGGCCTTTGAACATCTTAAATAAGCAATGTGCCTAGCACCAGTATTAGCTACACCAGATTTCACAAAAACCTTTATTGTGGAATGTGATGCCTCAGGAAATGGAATTGGTGCTATTTTAATGCAAGAAGGAAGACCCATTGCTCTTGAAAGTCATCCAATCAAAGGAAAGTATTTATAGAAAGATATTTATGAGAAGGAAATGTTAGAAATACTGCATGCACTAAAGAAATGGCGAACTTACCTAATGGGAAGACACTTCAAGGTAAAAAATGATCATGATAGTCTAAAACACTTTTTGGAACAAAGACTATCTTCAGAAGAGCAGCAAAATGGGTCACAAAGATGTTGGGTTATGACTTTGAAATAATCTACAAAAAAGGGAAGCTAAATTTTATTGCAGATGCATTCTCAAGAAAGAATGAAGAGGTGGAAGCATTTCTTTGTGCCATATCTATTATCCAACTAGATTGGATAACCGAAGCAAGGGATGAATGGAAGAAGGATGAAGAAGTGTGGACACTCATTCAAAATTTGTAGCAAGATCCTAGTACATCTGATACATGTAGTTGGAAAAATGATTCCTTATCGTACAAAGATCGCTTATATATTTGTAAGAATTCCCAACTAAAACAAAATATTCTTTTGGAATTGCACAATTCTCCTTTAGGAGGATACTCAGGTTTTTTAAAAACATACCACAGGGTGAAGAAATAATTTTTTTGGCCTTAAATCTGATATTCAAAAGTTTGTGGTGGAATGTTTGGTTTTCCAGTAGAACAAATTTGAGACAATTAAGACCCCGAGTCTTCTACAACCTTTATCCATTCCAAGTCAATGTTGGGAGGATATTTCAATGGATTTTATCACAGGTTTACCTATGTCCGAAGGAAAGAGTGTCATCATGGTGGTAGTTGATAGACTTACCAAGTATGCACACTTTTGTGCATTATCTCATCCATTTAAAGCAAGTACATTTGCTACTATATTTATGGACACAATTCAAAAGCTACATGGAAACCCAAGGGTTATTGTGAGCGATAGAGATCCCATTTTTACTGGAATTTTTTGGACGAAGTTATTTTCTTGTTTGGGTACTCAATTAGCTCATAGATCATCTTATCATCCTCAATCTGATGGTCAAATTGAGATAGTAAATAAATGTTTGGAGGGATATCTTCATTGTTTTGTATTTTATAAACAAACACAATGGGTCAAGTGGTTACCTCTCGCTGAAAGGTGGTATAACACTTCCTTTCATACTACAGCAAAAATGACCCCATTTATGGCACTTTATGGATATCATCCACCGTCCATCACATCATCTTTAAGAGAAAATTCGAAGGTTCAAGCAGTGGAAGATCACATTGAGCATCAAAAATAAGTTCTCCAACTCTTAAAGGATAACCTGAATTTGGCACAAAATCGAATGAAACAACAGGCAGATCAACATCGCAGCGAGAGAAGTTTTGATGTAGGAGATTGGGTATTTTACGGCTACAACGATACAAACAAATGTCCCTCAAGCAAGCTAAGAAGGATAATAAATTATCGCCAAAGTACTATGGTCCTTACAAGGTGTTGCAAAAGATTGGTACTATGGCATACAAATTGGAGCTTCCTGCTTCTTCACGAGTGCATCCAATTTTCCATGTTTCATGCTTAAAGAAGGTTATAGGTGAAAATATTCCAGTTCAAACAATATTTCCAGAACTTGATGAGGAAGGAAAAATCATATTGGAACCTGAAGCGGTCACAGAAATAAGAACTCGACAGCTACGAAATCGATCAATTTCAGAGTATCTCATCAAGTGGAAGAACTTACCCACTGAAGATTCTACATGGGAGGATGAGAATTTTATACAGAAGCACCCATAGCTACTCAAGCGTTGAGGACAACACTTTTTTGAAGGAGAGGGGCATGTTAGGTCCCTATATTACTAGTATAGTCCCTTATTGTTATTAGTGTAGCCCCCTTATTGTTATTATTGTACCCTTGTAACCCCCATATTGTTATTATTGTGCCCATAAATTTTTATTGTTAGGTCGGTTAGGATTACATTGTGGCCCCACTAGGATTGCAATGTGGCCCCATGGACTCTTATATATAGAAAGGAGGTTTTGTAATTTGTATCATCCAAGAATTTTTCATTAATGTAATGTATTGGAGGTTTCCCCCTTGAAGTGGCTTATTTCTAAGGCGTTGATATCTCTTTTCTTCTATTTTTGGAGCTGGTTTCACAACAGATTGCCACGCTTATCTAAATCATAAACAATGTTGAAGGCTTTCGATGGACGTACATATAAGACTTGTGGTATTATCAATAACCTGCATGTTGAACTAGGGGGAAAAACAGTGAATTTTGATGTCAAGGTTGTTGACGAACCCCTTGAATACAATATTCTACTTGGAAGGCCATGGATATATGCTATGACTGCAATTTTTTCTACATATTTTAGAATGATTTACTTTCCATATAAAGGTTCCATCACAGTCATTAATCAACTATCCTTATTTGCCTCTGCTTCGCAGGTAACTAGAAGTGTTTCGTTTGTTCACACACCCCAACTAGCACTTCATAACATTGGTGTAGGATTATTAAAGGATTCCACTCTCATGGGGACCTTTGCATTACCACCACTTGCAACGTCGACATAAATTGCAAGTATAGAGACCTGCTACATGATCTCTTCCACTCCATCCGGCTTAAGGAAGAGTAGGGTGATTTTGAAATTGTTACATTGGATGAGTTTTTGCCGCTCAACCCTATTGAGCTGGCATAGAAATCAATCTATCTGGCTTGGGCGGAGAATCTGAAATCAGCGTCGCTGGTTTTTTGGGTTGATCGTTCCTTAGATTTTGGTAGTCCATCTAATCCTTTTTCCTCAACTTTCTTGATAGATGAGAATATTTTGGAAACCATGATGTTAGAAGGAGAACCATGGGAATATTATCATCATCGTTCCCATCTTCCTGATTATGAAGAAAATAATCTAAGTGAACTATATCACCCATTGATCAAAAATTTCTTTTTGAATTCTTTACCTATTAATGCAATTGATTCCGAGCGAAATTTGTAAAATATTGAAGAAACCATTTCTATCAATATTTCGACCAAACTTGGCATTGTAGAAAATATTCATGTCGGCGTATCTTCTTCTCCATTAGAAATCGAAACATATCACTCTCTATTTCATGAATTCCGTGATGTATTTTCTTGGTCTTACGAGGAAATTCTAGGCATAGATACTAGTATCATTGAACACACTATTAATATGTATCCTGATGTCAAACCGGCGCGTCAACGCCTTCACCTGTTCATCTAAAGAAGGTTGCTGCCATTAAAGAAGAAGTTGAGAAAATTTTGCGTGCTGGTTTCATTTACGCTGTTCCACTAACTGAGTGGGTTTCCAACATTGTTCCTGTCATGAAAAAACAAGGAACCATCAGAGCATGTGTCGATTATGGGGATGTAAATCTTGCTTGTCCAAAAGACAACTATCCTACTCCCTTTATTGACCAGATTATTGACAATTGTGCTGGATGTGAAATTTTTTTGTTCATTGATGGATTTTCCGGCTACAATCATATCAATATCCGCCTAGAGGATCAATAGAAGACAACATTCATCTATCCCAGGGGAAAATTCTCTTATAGGAAACTACCGTTTGGTTTAACGAACACTGGGGTAACCTTTCAGAGAGCACTGGATTATGCTTTCAATGACATCAAGCACATTGTTCAACCCTATCTAGACGATTTACCCGCACATTCATGAAATCAGACTGATCACCCGATGCATTTGAGAGCTATATTTTTACGCTGATAACACTACAAAATACGCCTCAATCCACGTAAATGTGTGTTTTGTGTTGGTTTTGGTCGTTTGCTTGGATTCGTCATCTCAAAAGAAGGAATTCGAATCGACCCATTGAAGGTCCATGCCATTCTTGATTTGCCTGCGCCATCAAACTTACTTCAGATACAGAAAGTTCAAGGAAAGGCTAACTTCCTAAGGAGGTTCATACCCAACTACACCGAAATGGCTAAAGGATTTACTCGGCTCTTGAAAGAAGGGGTTCCCTTCCATTGGGACAAAGTTGCGCAAGCTTATTTTGATGCTGTCAAGGATAATTTTGTCCATACGTCATTAATGTATCCCCCCAATTATCAGAGTGATTATTTCTTATATATCGCCATGACTGATATGACCATTGCTATGGTATTGGTCCAAGTAGAAAATTGGATAGAACATCTAATATGTTATTTAAGTCATAATCTCATTGATACAAAAGTTAAGTATTCGTACGTAGAAAAGCTTGCCTTGGCAGCTGTTCAAGTTGTCCAAATGTTTTTCCACTATATCCTATTCCAGAAGACCATTGTCATTTCATAGTGCAACCCCATGACTTATATCTTATCACGTCAATTTCTGGGGGATAAATATTCAAAATGGATTGTCATTTTATAGGAATTTGATTTGGAATTCATCAAATCCAAGTCAAAGAAGTCTTTAGTTTTGGCTGAGCTTCTCTGTGACCTTCCCTCTGATAGTACTGTTACTACGTCGGAACCATTAATTCCCGATGAGTCTCTATTTCTGATCGGATCATCTGATCCTGGAGATTTCATCATTTATCTCCAAACTCAAACTTTTCGGCTTGATACCTCTCACTCTGACCAGCGACGTATTCGATATCAAGCCAAATATTATTTGATCGTCGGTGATACACTTTATTGTCATGGTGTTGATACAATTTTAAGAAGGTGCCTCGCTCATGAGGAGGCCAAAAAGGTTTTAAATGATTTTCATGCTAGGGCTTGTGGTGGACACTTGTCTAGATATGCTACCGCGTAGAAGATACTCCATGCTAGTTACTTTTTGCCTACCATATTTCGCGATTGCATCCTCGCAGTCAGAAGTTGTCATGCGTGCCAGATATTTGATCGTAAAATCCACAAACCACCAGTGCCAATGCATCTTTTTGTCTTTGTGGGACCATTTTCGAAATGGGGTATTGACTTCATGACCTGTAACCCTCGTTCGTCTGGGGGGCATGGTTATATTATTGTGGTAGTAGACTACTATACCAAATGGGCCAAATCGATGCCTACATTCAACAAAATAGGAAAAACAAATGCATTGTTTTTATTTAATCATGTTATTGCACAGTTTGGGGTCCCACAGGCTAGTCATAGATCATGGGAAGCATTTTCACAACCACATGATGATTGAATTGACTACCAAGTTAGGATTGTCACATGATAATGCTACTCCTTATTATCCACAATCAGATGGACAAGTTGAGTGTTACACCAATTTTTGGTCATCTAACCTATTGTTATTAGATGGACCCAAGTACACCATATAAGACCAATTTTACCCTAAGTAAAATTGCATTCACTATGAAAAATAACTTAGTAAACCACCTTTATTAAGTTTTTTATGATCTAAACAGGAAACCCCATGAGGAAATATTAAATAAATCTACATTTGTTTGATTTTCATCAAGGAATAATTAGTTAAACGACAGTTTAATTAATATTCCTAGTTATATTTAACCCAAAATAGGGAAATTAATTAGATAAATCATTATTTATCTTATTATTTCCTAAGAATAATTATTTAAACCTTATTTAAATAATATTATTTGTTGAATATGAATAAATCACCCATAAATAATTAAATAAATCATTATTTATTTGATTATTACTCAACCACATCCTTAAAATGATAAATAAATCATTTATTTATTTATTATTTACAAATAAAAGGATTTGACCCAAGTCAAATTCCTTTTCCCTCCAACAAATATAATAAAATATTCCATAAAAGTTGGATCTTGATTTGGTTAATAATATTTTAATTATGCACCAATATCTAGACTAACTCAATATTTTGTTATAAATACTTTTGGTCTGACTTTGATCCACCATCATTGTCATATTTTGCTACCATTTTTGTTCAGGTTTTCTACACCATCAAGAGAGAGGGATTTTAGATCTGAAGTGCCAAGGACTTACAAGAACCCATCCCATTGAGGAGAACTGGTAACACCCTTCTGTGTTTTCCTCCCAGGTGCCATTAATACAAAATTCATTCAACATATTCTTGTCTCATCTATTGGATGCATGGAGTAAATCTTGTTTTTTCTACTGTTTAATGTCTTTTGATGCATAGATCTAGATTTTTGCAGCATTTATCTTGATCACCTAACTGCAGATTTGAGGATATTAGCAACCATATTTACTGTTAGGGTTGTTTTTTATGCACAACTAAAGTGGTCTTTTTTTGTACACTTGGAATTAAGATTCATACTAGCAACTGGCGACTCCACACAGGTTTACGATTACGATTGCTGTCATTTTTCAGATCCTTGCATATCCAACTACTTCAAACCCTAGGATTTCTCTTCAGCCTCTTGTTTTTTATTTTCTTGATGTTGTTTTTAACTTATAAAACCCTAAAACATAAAAAATTCTAACTTCCGTGTGTTTTCAGACCTATTGCGCAGGTGATAGACATCAGCTGCAACTGAGACAAATTTTTTTACTGAAATCTGCCGCCGAGAGTGAAGGAAGTGAAGGTCGCACTTTTTGGCCCTAAACCTGTGACTTGGACCTTCAGGACGCACCTTTCAGACCAAAAACTGCGACCTCTGTAGAAAACAGGTCAGAAATTGTGACCTGGAATTTTTTCGGGAAGTTTTCTGAGAGTTTTCTGGGTTTGTCTGAGCCTCTGTTTAGGGTTGTCTGACCTCCGTCTTTGCCCATTTTTGACATTTACTTGTTATGTTTTGCTCAAATAAGTGGGAACCTAGCCCCCTAGGGCTTCAATACCCTCCACTTTTTGTGGAAGAGTTTTTGCTGTTGCAGTTTGTCTGAAATTTCAGAGTCTTCAACCATTTTTCAGATCTGATACCTCACCTTCAGATCCACTTCAGATTGGCTATTTATCCATCCACAACACCTCATTTAGTTTTGTTTGGGTTTTTCTCTAGGGTCCCCTCCGCTTCCCTCCAGGATATAGATTTTCGCCACCTCATTTACAACAATCTTTCCTCTGATTTGTTGTTGTTTTCTGCACCACTTTCCATCAAATATGACCTTTAGATCCCTGTCCCTCCCGACCTTAGATCTATTGGCTATTTTAGTGTGTTTTGATTAGTTTTTCACTCGCCTGTAGACTAGTTGTTGAGAGACTCGCCTCATTGGGTTAGATTATTGCATTATTACCTGTTTATTTTATGTTATTTCAGTTTCATATACTATTATCTGCAGGTTTATTTACAACTCTACATCACACTTTTTATTCTTTCTATACAAACGTCTAGGTATAAAAATTAAAACTTACACACTTTACACACACACCCTAAGCAAAAAAGGGCTTGGTTAACACCGCCAAGCAAAGACTCTAAAACATTGAAATCAATTTATCCTGCACCTCTCTGCCCTTGTTTTGACATTGTAATCAATTGATCCTGCACCTCCCTGCCCTTGTTGATCTCTTTTTCCTTTGTGCCATGTTTGTGTCATCATCATTGCACCACCAAGGCGTTTATCTCGTAGACTTCTTGGCCTTCCTCCTCAGTTTCCGATTGGAAGACTTACTCCTCTGTGTAGGATTCGAGTTAGCCCTCCACCGAGTCTGCACTCCGACTCTTATTCTGGTTTATTGGGTCCTCCTTCTCGTTCCGCCCCCGATTCTCCTACTATCACCGTCACCATGTCTGGTTCAGGACCTAATGCTGGTGGTAACCCTGGACCTAATGTTGGGAATACTACTAGTGGGACCACAACGGACACTACCCCGGCTGCTCCCTTGCTCCCCTATATGGCAGGCCTCAGTCTTCTCAATTTTGACCAGTTGATAAATAACCCTATACATCATGATGTCAGTTGGCCTCCAATGCCAACCAAGCTCCCTTCCGACATCCCCAAGTTCAAAGGTCTTGCTGGCGAAGATCCTACAAATCATGTTTGATCTTTCCACATGTGGTGTTCATCTAACTCCATTACCAATGACTTTGTCCATCTTCGGTTGTTCCAACGTACGCTTACTGGTGAAGCTTCTAAGTGGTATGTTGATTAGGCCCCTTCCTCTCATACCACCTTTGCGACTCTTGCCCGATATTTTCTGTCTTACTTCCATCTTCCCCTTCGTTATGACACTGGTACCAAACTTTTGACTTCTTTCCATCAATCGTCTGCGACCTACCTATCTGATCATGTCCAGGAATGGTGGAGAAGAAAGAGCCTATATCGAGCCCCTACATTTGAAGACTGTGTCTACATGGACTGGTTCCTTAGATCTCTCTTTCCTGCTATCGACAAGGATGTTGCATCGCATTTCCCTCAAACAGGGAAAATTTTAAGGATGGAAAACTATCTTGAAGTTTAAAAAATTGGCGAATCTCACCAGTTCCTAATATGCAAACTATAAATTTTTTATTGATGTATTTGTAAAACTATTCAAATTTATAATGATATTATATATACTTTCTATATAATTTTGGCAACTTTTAATGTAAAATAATTTTATATTGTAAAATTTGGGTGAATTATTTTTATAAAATAATGGAAATTGGCAAATATTTTTTTTGGAAAAAACATTGAAAATTAGCCCACCTGCGAATATTAGCCCCTAAAATTTTCCATGCCCTCAAACCGAAGAAGCCGCTCTCCAGATTGCCTTAAAATATGACCTGATCTACTCTCATTGGGGTTATTTTTATACCGTTCTACCTAATCTTCCCAGACCCGGTGGTGCCAACGCATCGGGGGCATCTCATGCCGCCGACGGTATCATTGGAGCTCTCTCTGATCCATACACTCAACCTCCTATGGGATATGGTTTTCCTCAAGGAGGGGCCAGCACCTCCAACACCTTTCCCCCTCCCGATAGCATATATCTAGGATACGGCATGCCTCCTCCTTTTTCCCAACCTCCTGTTTACCGTACTATTACCCAACCTCATTATTATCCATATCCATAGCATGGTGCTCCAGCTCCTCTAGCATTAGCACCTCCGACTCCCTTACCTTCTCAACCCCTGCAACAACAGCCATTGCCCCCTCAAGGGTAGGTGTATGCACAACAGGGTGCGACTAATCCTCCTCCTTCCAAAAAGAAGAGGAAAGGCACTCAAAATCAATCTGCCTCTAGTAAACCTGGACCTAATCAAAGTAATGCCCCTAACACTACGAACCAGCAACGGGGCACTCAGCCCAAGTAGGACAGGCCTGTTTGCATGAATAAGCCTTGTTCATGTTGTGGTGTTTTTGGTCATTACACACATGATTGTCCTCTGTTACCACAAATGCGGCAGATGTAGGTGTCTCAAGAAACATTGCGAGGAAAACAAGCCTCCCCTTCCGTCCCTCCCAGTCCTACGCCTAGTCAACCAGTTGTGCTTACTAATCCTTTCCCTCAACAAGGATTTGTGGCTACCCAACCACCTGAAGGTTAGGTAGCCACTCAACCTCTTCCATCTGGTACCTCTGATTACCAGATTAAAAACATTCAATCTCAGCTAAACAGCAAGAGAAAGATATATGTCTAAACAGACCATATATTCAGAAAAATATCATATACATAAAAAACCTTCTAATGCTTCCATCCCCTTCCTTTTATAAGACAAGAGCTTGCAAACCCTAAAACACTTCCAATGAGATTACTTCTTTCACACAAGGCACCTCCAACTAAAATTGTGTTGTCCCTCATTGATGGCCACTCCTCCATGACAACACTGTAGATTTGGTCAAGGTTGACCCAGTCAAAATGTCCCAGCCCCTTTTACACCTAAGGGTGATTAATTAAGCTGCAAAGATTTAACCCTTTCACATTTGGCATTGATTTATTCATCATTAAGGAGAAATATGGACCTCCTTTTCCCTCTTATTATTTAAAAAAAGAAATCAAACAAAATGAATATTCCAATTAGCTCATGACTAATTTAGGAATATTATAGCTTTACCAGAAGGTGCTCAGTGGGGTGCAATAGGTAAGAATGTTTTGACCATGTTTTTGGTTTCTCTAAGGTTTATAAATTTTTTTTGTAATTTGATGTTTTCCCAAGACTAAACTAAAGGTTTAATGTAATGAAAATGTTGGTCAAGTTCAACTGGTGGAGGAACCAACAAAAAGGGCTGTCAGGAGAGCAGTCCTTCAGGATCTAGACATGGCTGAGACTCTGTCTGAGCTTCGGCAGCACATAGAGGGGTTGACCCTTGGGATTCCGGATTTCCAGATCAAAGAGTTACCCATGCGACTTCAGCACCACACTATAGGCATTCCTAACCGCTAGATGTGGTTACTGCGTAGGATAGCTAGATCTATAGCATGTTACCATGAGCATCACTAGTTTACTTTTGACATGCTGCGTACATTTTGAGGTCAGATGACCAATGTGTCTTGGGCACAAATTTTTGTAAAAACCTATAACTATCTAGCTATTTGATTTTAGTGTTTTCCTCTGTTTATTGCGTAATCCTATTCAATTATGTGAATGTTTTCTTTACATGTGTTGCAAATTTCTGTCTAAAACTTGATTAGACAGCGATTACTGCGTAGGATAGCTAGATCTATAGCATGTTACCATGAGCATCACTAGTTTACTTTTGACATGTTGCATACATTTTGAGGTCAGATGACCAATGTGTCTTGGGCACAAATTTTTGTAAAAACCTATAACTATCTAGCTATTTTATTTCAGTGTTTTCCTGTGTTTATTGCGTAATCCAATTCAATTATGTGAATGTTTTCTTTACATGTGCTGCAAATCTCTATCTAAAACTTGATTAGCCAAAGAATCAGTTAATGTGTTCAAATTTCTGGAAATGTGTTGATATTGAATAAAATCAAAGTGTCTTTCCAAAAGTCGAAATCTTAGGAACAAACGATGCAGTGTTGGATTTCTAACAGTATAAACACTAGTAATTTGTAATACTACAAGTTGTGAGTCTAACCTTATAATGATGCAGTTAATACCAAACAAAATGGCATCAGAGAGAAGTTCGATCAACGCACTATACTCAACGATATTGTTTGTCGATCTACCAATAAAAATCCCTTGAAAACTCACTAACTTGTCGTTCGATGCGAAAATGGCCCACGCTGCAGAGGATAGATTCTGCGTACTACGAATAGCACCATAAGCATATCCAACAAATGGTTCCAAAGATTCGGACATCTGCGATGAAATGTAAAGCGGATTACTAATGTCAAGAAAACTCTAAAACAAACTAAGACAGTGAATGCAAATCAAAAACATATATATACAATATAATACAAAAAATCACTACGCTCATGATTAAGCATAGTAATGTTTTAGATACAACCCATTTCTAGGTTGTGCCAATGGAATTCCATCATAATCCACCAACTCATAGGCACCCTTAGCAAGAACTATTTTGACAATATAGGGGCCATGCCATAATGGCTCAAATTTCCCTGTACCTATTACATCATCTTCTTGATCATAAATAAGGACCAAGTCACCCTCTAAAAAATGTGAGGCTGGACATTTTTGTCGTATTGCGCCTTTATACGTCTCTTATGTGCTTCATTGGCCAATTGGGCTTCATGACGCGTTTCATTAAGATGGATGAGGTTAAAAATATGTGCTTCTTCTTCTGAGGTGTTAGGTAACAAGTCGATTGTGAGTTTTAACAATGGTATTTCACATTGGATTGGCAAGATAGCTTCCAGACCATACACCAATTGAAAGGGGGTAAATCCGGTTGCATTTCTCACCGAGGTTCGGTACGTCCACAAGGCCGAGTACAGGATCAAATGCCATTTTCTTTTACAAACTCCTATCATTCATTGAAGCATACGTTTAAGAATCTTGTTGATAGCCTCAATGTTAGTATGAATCTTAATTCCAATTGTACGAAAAAAGACCACTTTAGATGTGCATAACAAACAACCCTAACAACAAAGATGACTACCAATATCCTCAGATCTGTAGTTAGGTGATCAAGATAAATGCTGCAAAAATCTAGATCTATGCATCAAAAGACATTAAGCAGTAGAAAAAACAAGATTTACTCCATGCATCCAATAGACGAGACAAGAATATGTTGAATGAATTTTGTATTAATGGCACCTGGGAGAAAAACACAGAAGGGTGTTACCAGTTCTCCTCAATGGGATGGGTTCTTGTAAGTCATCAGCACTTTAGATCTAAAATCCCTCTCTCTTGATGGTGTAGAAAACCCAGACAAAAATGGTAGCAAAATATGACAATGATGGTGGATCAAAGTCAAACCAAAAGTATAGATCCACAATGATCTTTAGGCAACAAAAGGTAGTGAATGAATGGAAAAACCCTTCTATTTATAACAAAATATTGAGTTAGTCTAGATATTGGTGCATAATTAAAATATTATATACCAAATCAAGATCCAATTTTTATGGAATATTTTATTATATTTGTTGGAGGGAAAAGGAATTTGACTTGGGTCAAATCCCTTTATTTGTAAATAATAAATAAATAAATGATTTATTTATCATTTTAAGGATGTGGTTGAGTAATAATCAAATAAATATTGATTTATTTAATTATTTATGGGTGATTTAGTCATATTCAACAAAGAATATTATTTAAATAAGGTTTAAATAATTATTCTTAGGAAATAATAAGATAAATAATGATTTATCTAATTAATTTCCCTGTTTTGGGTTAAATATAACCAGGAATATTAATTAAACTGTTGTTTAACTAATTATTCCTTGAGGAAAATCAAACAAATGTAGATTTATTTAATATTTCCTCATGTGGTTTCATGTTTAAACCATAAACAACTTAATAAAGGTGGTTTACTAAGTTATTTTTCATAGTGAATGCAATTTCACTTAGGGTAAAATTGGTCTTACATGGTGTACTTGGGTCCATCTAATAACAATAGGTTAGATGACCAAAAAATGGTGTAACAGATTGTCCCCCAGTGTGCGAGCATTAGGAGCTAATCGTATGACCGAAGTACGTTGTAAGAACTCAATCACTAGACACCGAAGGGGAAGTCAAAGAGAGAGAAACATAAGGTAGACCAAAGTGTTGAGAGGACTAGAGCCTGAGGAGGTGAGACTTACAGGTGCGACAAGTCTCCTTTTATGAATGAGTACCTGTGCTATAGGCGGCGGGGGAGGCATACCTATGCCCGCCGAGACAAAGTACAAAGAATAAGGCATCCAGTAAATAAAGGACTGAACTATAAAGTACATGCTGGCATAAACATGAGCCAGATAACAATATGATAATGAATCCCACATACATACTGTGCCTAGGATAACAATCAGGACTTATACAATAATATCTGAGTAAATGAGATACAAATACAACCCAGATGCCCCTATAAACAGGAAAGGGCTCTGAACATCTTACTGATACATGCAATCAAAAAGGTGCTGCAAGCGGCTGAGACCGACATCATCAAATATATGGAGCTGCATCGAAGGCTGAAATGAAGAGGTCATACAGGCATGTGGGGGGCTACCTGTAGGGCCACCCCCTCATGAGGGCTAAGACATTGTTACACATCATTTTGTCACCGTCCCTGCAATCCCTCATCCCGCATATTGGAGGGTCATCCCCGTGACTTGTGAATAGTGTCATACTTTGCAAACACCTTCTTTGCATCCTTCTGCATAAGGACATCATTTCTCATGTTGGAAATTTCCTCAAAAAGCACACAAAACCTATGTTTTGGCCTTGCCACGGATAGCTAGTTCACCCCTCGCGTCGATGTGGAATATTTTCACTAGAGCCCGCGCCACTCGGCGCTCTATCTCAGTGCAGCCCCCGCGCCAAGCTGTTTTAGGAATTTTAAAAAACAATTAGAGGCGGGAGCTTCCTTCTAACTACCTCAGGGATGAGTCACTGGAAGTGGTTAAGTTGATGAGCCACAGATCTCTCTCTTTAGGTAGTGGTTTTCACCTCCCATGGAACACTCCTTGAAGATAGGCCTCCCTTCTGTTGTCGACATAAATTTTCTCCCCTAGAGACAGTCTAGAGTTGCCATAGACCAGTGCCTAGGACATCTTAGCATAGCAGGGGGCATATAATAAATCTTGGGTGTCAATCCAAAGGCTCTCCTGCTATCTCTTGTAAAACAAGGAAATTAATTTAAATGGGACCAGACCTCACAGAAACTGTCACAGGGAAAGTAATGTTGCAGAAACAAGATGCAAAGCTCCAACACAAAAGCATCAGATAGTTAAGAGACAATTTAATATAACGAGGGCCGATTCAAATAATATGCCACAGAAATCAAGTTATCAGAAGGAGTATGGAGTGAAAGAAACATGAGGAGAATACTAGTTAACCTTGAGCTGATACCCAGATACATAACAAAACCATATATGGGCTTATCAATTTAAGAATCCATACATGACAATGGTGTTTTAAAAGCACCTTCCCAAAGCAACTAATATAGCATAAATATGAATGAATGGACATGGAACAGTATATCATGCCTGAGCCATATTTAAAGTTCTTGACTGATTCAAGTATGGGCATCAACTAGGATGAATCCTTACCTAAAACCAGTGAACCACTCGCATTCCAGTAACATGATACAAGAAGATGTATGAAATGAAATATTGTATTAAACACATAAGAGAAGCTTACATACTGTGAGATATCGAAGACCAGAATCCTCTAAAATAGACAGAACTCCTCCTCACTGAGACCCTATGGGCTCTGAGCTTTCATACAAGATTTTTTAAAAAATGTATACGAAGTGCCTTTCACTGCACAATTTTTTGATACAAGTCTGGAACCCTTACGATGTCTTTTTTCTGGGTTTATATATAAGAAGAAGTAGAGAAACCTAATAGAAGAAGTAGGTGAAAGCAATTAATTGTTTAATTTGAACAAAATGGCGGAAACATTCGCGCCTATGTTGCTTAGTTAATATACTGTGCTATAGGTACTCTGAGGCCGTCTTCATGAAGTAAATGTTGTAGGTGCCAATTTCTCTAGGTATAAGATATGAGGAATAAAATATGTGACATTCTGTACTTTCCTGAGAGAAAAATATATTGAAGTGAAACTTGGAGGATATGATTTATATGCGCTTGTACTCTTTGCCTTTTGAATGTTGGATTGCCATTTAAAATCTTCGGCGCCAGACGTTGAATTCCTTAATCTTCTGCTGGTATTATTTATGCTAGCATTAATGCTTTCATCTACAAGAACCTGCCCCTTTTGAATTGCTCTGAGGGGTCTGATAAATACCCGTCCTGCTTCATTAAATAAAAATCTTATTGGCATATTTTCCCAGATCATTTCTCTACAATTCTGCACCTGACAAATGGTCCTTTGGAGTGCACTCGACCCCTGTAATGGAGGCCGCAAATTATCATCACTCTTTGTCATTGGAAACCCTGCAAAACCCACAAACTGGTTAGAAAAACAAATGCACGTGGGCGGTAATGCAATGGAGGCGGCTGCGAAGCGGCACGGCATTGTGGAATGGTGGAATCATGCTGGAAGGCAACGAAATCACAGTGGAGGGGTGGTAGATAGACCAGATAAGGTTTTCCATGTAAACGCTAAAACCCAACATATAGATGAAACATATAGATATGAATGGAATATAGAGTTGGTGTAGAGGGAAGAGCAAAATACACGTGGGATGATGACAGGGATGTATGGGAGACTAGGCCGAAAGAGCGACGTGGAGGTGGACTCGGGTGGTCAGCGGGCGTCAAGCAGATCTAGACCATCTGATTCCCAAAGCAAATCTACGGTGAAGGATGCTTTGAAGCACAATGAAGAGGTGGGCCAGGTGCGATGTAGACGGGAGCTAAAGGCTGCGCAACTCTGGAGATTAATAGCCGTTGGATTGAGCGCTCAAGATCGGACGATTTACACGAATTTCGCTGCGCGTCCGGGATCGAAAGTTAACGCGCGAAATGGGGCAGTTTTGGAACAGTACAGAGGGACACGCGGCGAAATGGGGCAGTTTTGGAACAGTACAGAGGAATCGCTGGCCGAAGGGGGAATACCGCCTGGCCAGCAAAGGTGGTGCGGAATAAACTAGACGGTTTTGGCAATGTGCGCGGGCGCGGGGTCCACCATGGCGGGAATATTATGGACCGTCGATTTATGATCGGATCAGACGACGGAGAATGCACCCGACGGCCATAGATGATAAGCGCCTTTGGATTTGGCATTAGGTCTAGTGCCTTGGTCACGCGGGGAATAAGGTAAAGGCGGGGGGCTGAGACCGGAAAGAGCTGGGGCTAAAGGAACCGAGCCTGAAATATTTTCAAAGGTGAGTTTCTCAGCCTTTTAGTGCGTTTTAGAGCAGAGGTAAGCGAGCGAAGGGTACTGCTAGGTTGGACGAGGGGGGGAATTGAATATTCAAAACCAGAGGACCTGTAAAAATTTTGTCAGAGAGTTAATTGTGACCAACATCGGCTCCATCTGGGGACAGCGTGTTCATACTTGGGCGCGTCGAGAACCTGCAGACCTCCTGATCATAATCTTATGTAAACCCTGTGGACTCTACCCTTCAAAACCTTTTCTCTTCATAATTGATTGTAACACCTGCATCATTCAGTCAGTAACAAAACAAAATTAATATACAATATGATACAATCAGGCCACCTTGACCTGAATCAGAATTGGAAATAGGGCTTTAGAAATTGGCCGTTTACAGGGGCATCAAGTAAGTCACCCTATAAATTCTCCAATATAAACGTGTTATTTCCTTTCTGTTCCACAATTTTAAATGGGCCAAACCACAATACATTAAATTTGCCATGCTTTACTTTTTCAGCCCTCCAGACATCCCATCTAAGAACCAGATCACCAACCTGCAATTTCCTATCTTTTGCATGCTTATCAAATATATATTTCATTTTCTCTTGGTATTCTACTAATCTCTGATTCACTTGGTCCCGTGTTTCCTCTAATTCCACCAACTGGTTGATTCTTCTGACCATATCATCCGGTTCTACCTGAATTTCTTGCATAAAGCGTGCCACCGGTAAGGCCAGCTGCACGGGAAACACTGCTGCTCGTCCATATGCCAACTCATATGGAGATTTCCCAGTTGCTCTTTTACTGGTGATTCTATTAGCCCATAGAGAAAATTTCAATTGGGAGTCCCAATTTTTCTGATTCTCATTTATGGTTTTCTTCAAAGCCCTCACCAGAGTTTTGTTGGAATATTCTGCCAAGCCGTTTCCCTATGGATAATAGGCTGTGGAATGATTCAATGTAATATTATATTGCTGGAAGAAATTTACAAATTTTGCAGATTTGAAGGCTTGTGCATTATCAGTCACTATTCTAGGAGGACAACCAAACTTGGATATGATGTTTTCTTCCATGAATTTTATGATGACAGTGTCAGTAGCATTTTTTGCAGGTATGGCTTCCACCCATTTTGTAAAATAATCTGTGGTTGTTAATATCCATTTATGTTTTCCACTTGATGGGGGATGTATTTCTCCAATAAAATCTATTCCCCATTGTTGAAATGGCTCATTCACATGAACTGGAATCAGGGGCAGAGCTGCCAACTTCTGTCTCTCAGCAAATTTCTGACACTTATCACATGCTCTGACCCAGGTAAAAACATCTCCAAATCATTTTGGCCAGTAGAAACCAACTTTCAGTATTTTATGAGCTGTGGCCCTCCAGCTGTAATGGCCTCCACAAATTCCTTCATGAAATTCCATCATTATACCTTCTACTTCATCCTCTGTGAGGCACAGGAGTAGAATGCCTAAAGGATCTCTCCAATACAGCTGACCATTGGCAACTATATACTTTTGAGACTTCAACCTTAAAGCTCTGTATTTTGCTTTATCACAGCTGGGAGGACAGTTGAGTGTCAAAAGGTATTCAACTATTTCTTTATACCATGGACTGGTAAGATATTTTATATGTGCTTTCTGAGTAGCCATCTCCAGCCCTTGCTGCTTTTTTTCGTTTTCAGATTCTTCATTTGAAAGCATAGACAGGTTTATGCCTAGAGCCTGGTAGTTTGATTCTGATAAGATCCTTGCCATCCACTATCCTTTAATTAGCTTAGTAGGTCTGATGTCCAGATCATATTCCTGTATTTTTGCAATCCATCTTCCTCTTTTTCCTTCACTGTCTCCCTGAATGATAATGTCCTTGACAGCTGCTGTAGGGACGTATGCAGTAATGTGAGACTGCAAAATATACATTCTAAAGGCTTTGAGGGACTTTACTAGGGCATATGCCTGCTTTTCTAATATATTGTATTTCAATTCAGCATCATGGAGCACCTGACTAAAAAAGGCAATAGGCTGCTCATATCCATCTTCATTTTTCTGCAATAACACTCCAGCTACTGTATGAGGTGATGCGAAAGAAAAGATCATAAGTGTTCTAGTATAATCAGGTCCATCCAACATAGGAGCTTCATCAAATGCAGCTTTAATTCTAGCAAAGGCCTCCCGTGATTCTTGTGACCATTTCACCTCATTATTCTTTTTCAGCATATCAGTTATGTGTCTAACTATCTCAGCATAGTTAGGAATAAACCTTCTCAGAAAATTTATGCGGCCTAAAAACACCTGCACTTCTTTCTTGTTCCTGGGGAGAGGAATACTATTTATAACTTCTACTCTTTTGGGATCTATCCTTACCCCATATTTAGTCACAATATGTCCCAAAAGTTTTCCTTCCTCTAATGCAAATAAAGACTTTTGTGGATTAAGAGAAAGACCATACCTTCTGCATTTTTCAAAATTTCTTCGTAAATGCTCAATATGCTCAGCATCATTTTTTGAAAACATTGTTATATCATCAAGGTACACCACCAGAAATTTATCTTGCTCCCCAACAAAGGCTATGTCCATGGCCCTTTAGAAACTGGACCCTGCGTTAATCAGTCCAAAAGGCATCCTGGCATACATGAATGTTCCCCATGGTGTAATGAAAGCAGTCTTCTTTTGATCTTCTGGAAACATAGCTACCTGATTATAACCAAAAAAACCATCCATCATTGACATTCTAGAGGCTCCTACCACTTTCTGCAGGATGTAGTCCATCTTAGGCAGTGGATAATTATCCTTTAAAGATGCTCTATTTAAATTCCTGAAATCCACACATAGCCTTATTTCCCCATTTTTCTTTCGAACAGGGACTAGATTCGCCACCCATTATGAGTACCTCAGTGGCACAATTATTTTGGCCTTTAGCAGCTTCTTGATTTCTTTTTCAATGGAGGGAAGCAGCAGAGGATTTATCTGTCTGAGCTTCTACTTGTAAGGTCTTGCATCTTCCCTCAAAGGAATTTTGTGCTGCATTATATTGACATCAAAAGTTTTCAGGTCCTGATAGGACCATGCAAATACATCTTTATAAGATTGAAATAATTTCAGGTATTTTTCATTATACTCCTCTGGGACCTTCTTGGATAATTTTACAATTTTGGGATCAGCATTAGTACCCAGATTCAAATCTTCCACCTGATTTTCTTCTACTACTTTATTACGCTGCAATGGAACATCATTTTTATCAAATAATATTTCGAGAGGCACCATCCCTCTAGGTATCACATTTCCCTTCAATTGCAACACTTTACTTCCTGCCATTTTCTCTTCCCACTTATTTTCTGAAATATCTTCAGCCTCATCTTCTTCACAATCATCAATCTCCATATTGGAGAATTCCCCCACTGTCTCTAGGAATTTATTCATCTTTTCCTCACCTTCAAATACCTGCCAGTGCTTGATATTATCTGGGATAGACGGTCTATAACGTACCTCAATTTCATACCTCAAGAGAGGGTTCTGAGGAGGACGAAATGTACTAGCAGCTACAGCAAGAGAATATGCCATTCTATTCTGCTCCTGGGGCATGAAATGGATACTGAATGCCGAGAAGAAGTTCTCCACCATGTCCCACACTTCATTAATGTATGCCCTCAGTCGAGGATGCTTGGTTTGACACTGATTTCTAATCTGTCTCACCACCAGCTCAGAGTCTCCCAGAGATTTTAAGCTTTGTATACCCATACTCTTAGCTGTCTGCAATCCCAATAGTAGCGCTTCATATTCAACCACATTATTAGTAGCCTCATATTCCAATTTAAAAGACAGTGGCACCCATTTTCCTGTAGGAGAGATTAATAATACTCCAGCCCCATTACCTTCTCTTGAATTTGCTCCGTCAAAATGTAGAGTCCATACTCTTGCTTCACGGTTTTCTAAAGGCTGCCCAGTCTTGATTTGACAGAAGGAAGGTTCATGAACATAATTTTGATCTTCTTCTAACATCAAACATGAAAAATATCCTTCTTTGTTGTAGACTGGTGAATTCTCTGAGCTGTCAGCCTTAGTCACCATCTTGACAAATCTGGTTTTTCTGTATAGCCTCCTCTCCTGGCTACCAAAAATAGGGATAGTGGCATAGGTCAAATCCATCTTGAGTGACCCACCGATTTTTGTTCCCCAGGACCTTGACAACAACATGCCAAAGCGAGCTGGGATATCAGCCACCACAATGTCTATTACTACACTTTTTGCTGGAATTTGGGCCAGATTGACCACTAAATATTTAATCATCCCCAAGCATTTAACTCTTTTGGAGTCAAATGAATATAGATCTTTATATGGACGTGTGATTTGCAAACCTAGTTGCTCCATGAATGACAAAGGCATAAGATTATGGGAAGCTCCAGAATCTAACATACAATTGTGTAACAACAGGTCATGAATAACTATAGACACATAGAAAGGAGGAGTAGAGGGGTCTATCTCCTCAACATGTGGGCCAAAAACAACCATGGGTCTTTCTTCTTGAAGATTAAGACTGCCTGAGATTATTGGTGCTTCAGGAGGGAGCAATAAAGAAGTGACTTGAGATTGATATGCAGGTTGTTTCAATAGTTCAGTCAAAGGGACTGGGATTTTGACTTTCTCAAGTTCTTTTTGCAAATTGAAAGCAGAAGGGGACTTTTCTATTACAACTTCTTTTGACTCTTTATTTTCAGCTGAGGGTATAACTTCTTTTGATACAGACTCAGCATTAGGAGGAGTGACTACTTTTGAAGAAGAAGGAATTTGATCAATAGACTGCAAAGGTTTGTTCAGAGGACTCTTACCTTTATCTGTGACTTTCTTCATTGTTGACTCCTTTTGAGTAGGTGCTTCCTTCTGGGGAGGCTCTTCTTCATGTTATTGAGTCCGAGTTCTCTTTCTGGAGGATCTGAGATCATATCTCCTATTGAAATGCGCTTGCATGAAATCATTAAACTGTTTGCAGTAGTGATCAATTTCTACATCTTCTGTGTTTCTGATCTCTTCTTCTTCTTCTTGCAATGGGCATTCTATTTCATCATTATTTGAAAAGGCAAGATCTACATCTTGCAGCTCATAGGTAGCATCATCGGTGGAGTCATCTACTGGGCCTTCCAGGTACAATGGGTGTCGCACCTGATCCTGTTGCTCCTTAGCTTCCCTTGGAAATATTTGCAGGGGTGGTTTTCTATACGGAGGATTGTAGCCCCTGTTTGGAGCATTCTAAAAATTCTTGGGAGCTGATTTCTTGGTCTCCAATTCAAGCTTGACCAGTTTATTAGAAATATTCATAATCATTTTGCTCATTTCTTCAATTTTATCTGAATCCTTATCCTGATTAGAGGTAGATACTTCTTCTTTGCCTCTTCTTCTGGTGTCCTGTTTAGCTTTTCCTTTTAATTTTCCAGTGGAAGAAAAGTTTGCTTCCAATTCAAGTGCATTTGACTGAGCATCATCTAGAGTGGCAAGCTTTCTTTCCCTGAGAGAGAAACCGAAATCTGAGTCAAAGGCTGCTATGAAAACAACTTTGGTAGCATTCTGATGTGGCTTCATATCTGCAGGGAGGTTTAGATATAACTTATTAAATCTCTTGATAAATTCTAACACCCCTTCATTATGTTTCTTCTTGAGTGTATTGAACTCAGTAAGACACTGTCCATGATCTTTCTTTTCTCCCCATTTTCTGAGAAAAGTATTTTCCATATCATCCCAAGTGGTTATGTAACGGTTTCCCAATGTCTTGAACCATTTTCTGGCTTCATCGTCCAAAGATTGCACAAATATTCTTAAGACTACATCTAGATGTTCAACATTAAAGTTCTCTGCAAAAGAGAAGAAAGTCTCAAGATGTTTCTGAGCATCAATTTCATTTTCTCCAGTGAATCTGGGAAATATCTTCAAATAATCCTGTGGCATATCATTCATCACTTGAGGTAATGCCAGGGGAGCATATTTATTCAGCAAGAAGGCAGGAACATTTTCCATTGGAGGAGGTGGGGGTTGTGCAAAAATCTGGTGTACAAATGGAGGAAGAGGAGGAGGCGGAAGTGGAGTATGAATAACAATAGGAATATACTGTAAAGCAGCCTGAGGTGTAGATGGAAACAATTCACGATTAACAGGGGCTACCTCTGTAACTTCTTTAACTTCTTCAGCCTCAGGGGTTGGACAAAAGTTCTCTTTGGTTCTAGCACTTCCCCTGGGTGGGCTATCTGAGTAATATTCAGGATTTTCCTCAGTGGAGTCAGGATTCTCTATTAAAACTTCTTCAGAAGAAGAAGATGGACAAACTTCTTCGAAAAACTTGGGGATTTCAGCACGGGCTGCTTTCTTTTCTTTCCAACTTCTTCTATGTATAATCTTCTCTGGGTCAGACACTGAAGGTTTCTTTGACTGTGATGTATCTGACCTTAAATGTGGCTTTCGAGGAGCCAGGACTACCAATAGATTTATCAAATGAATAACAGTGGAGTCGCCAAGGTGAGAGATACGCAACTCTTCAACTCTCTGTGCTCACCTGATTAGAGAGTGAATTGGATTTGTCGAGGCCCAGGGAAACTGATATTCTTTAATTCGTCCCTGGCAACGGCGCCAGAAAGATGTTGTCGACATAAATTTTCTCCCCTAGAGACAGTCTAGAGTTGCCATAGACCAGTGCCTAGGACATCTTAGCATAGCAGGGGGCATAAAATAAAGCTTGGGTGTCAATCCAAAGGCTCTCTTGATATCTCTTGTAAAACAAGAAAATTAATTTAAATGGGACCAGACCTCATAGAAACTGTCACAGGGAAAGTAATGTTGCAGAAACAAGATGCAAAGCTCCAAAACAAAAGCATCAGACAGTTAAGAGACAATTTACTGTAAAGAGGGCCGATTCAAATAATATGCCACAGAAATCAAGTTATCAGAAGGAGTATGGAGTGAAAGAAACATGAGGAGAATACTAGTTAACCTTGAGCTGATACCCAGATACACAACAAAACCATATATGGGCTTATCAATTTAAGAATCCATACATGACAATGGCGTTTTAAAAGCACCTTCCCAAAGCAAATAATATAGCAGAAATATGAATGAATGGACATGGAACAGTATATCATGCCTGAGCCATATTTAAAGTGCTTGAATGATTCAAGTATGGGCATCAACTAGGATGAATCCTTACTTAAAACCAGTGAACCACTCGCATTCCAGTAACATGATACAAGAAGATGTATGAAATGAAATATTGTATTAAACACATAAGAGAATTTTACATACTGTGAGATATCAAAGACCAGAATCCTCTAAAATAGACAGAAATCCTCCTCACTGAGACCCTATGGGTTTTGAGCTTTCATACAAGAGTTTTTACAAAATGTATACGAAGTGCCTTTCACTGCACAATTTTCTGATACAAGTCTGGAAACCTTACGATGTCTTTTTTCTGGGTTTTTATAGAAGAAGAAGTAGAGAAACCTAATAGAAGAAGTAGGTGAAAGCAATTAATTGTTTAATTTGAAAAAAATGGTGGAAACATTCGTGCCTATGTTGCTTAGTTAATATGCTGTGCTATAGGTACTCTGAGTTCGTCTTCATGAAGTAAATGTTGTAGGTGCCAATTTCTCCAAGGATAAGATATGAGGAATAAAATATGTGACATTCTGTACTTTCCTGAGAGAAAAATCTATTGAAGTGAAACTTGGAGGATATGATTTATATGCGCTTGTACTCTTTGCCTTTTGAATGCTGGATTTCCATTTAAAATCTTCGGCGCTGGACGTTGAATTCCTTAATCTTCTGCTGGTATTCTTTATGCTAGCATTAATGCTTTCATCTACAAGAACCTGCCCCTTTTGAATTTCTCTGAGGGGTCTAATAAATACCCGTCCTGCTTCATTAAATAAAAATCTTATTGGCATATTTCCCCAGATCTTTTCTCTACAATTTTGCACCTGACAAATGGTCCTTTGGAGTGCACTCGACCCCTGTAATGGAGGCCGCAAATTATCATCACTCTTTATCATTGGAAACCCTGCAAAACCCACAAACTGGTTAGAAAAAAAAATGCATGTGGGTGGTAATGAAATGGAGGCAGCTGTGAAGCGGAACGACATTGTGGAATGGCGGAATCATGCTGGAAGGCAACGAAATCACAGTGGAGGGGTGTTAGAAAGACCAGATGAGGTTTTCCATGTAAACGCTAAAACCCGACATATAGATGAAACATATATATATGAATGGAATATAGAGTTGGTGTAGGGGGAAGAGAAAAAGACACGTGGGATGATGACAGGGATGTACGGGAGACTAGGTGGAAAGAGCAACGTGGAGGTGGACTCGGGTGGTCAGCGGGCGTCAAGCAGATCTAGACCGTCCGATTCCCAAAGAAAATCTACGGTGAAGGACGCTTTGAATTGCAACGAAGAGGTGGGCCAAGTGCGATGTAGACGGGAGCTAAAGGCCGCACAACTCTAGAGATTAATAGCCGTTGGATTGAGCGCTCAAGATCGGACGGTTTACGCGAATTTCGCTGCGCGTCCGGGATCGAAAGTTAACGCGCGAAATGGGGCGGTTTTGGAACAGTACAGAAAGACACGCGGCGATCAGCGTATGGAATCGCTGGCCGAAGGGGGAATACTTCCTACCCAGCAAAGGTGGTGCGGAATAAACAGGACGGTTTTGGCAATGTGCGCGGGCGCGGGGTCCACCATGGCGGGAATATTATGGACCGTCGATTTATGATCGGATCGGATGACGGAGAATGCACCTGACGGCCATAGATGAGAAGCGCCTTTGTATTTGGCATTAGGTCTAGCACCTTGGTCACGCGGGGAATAACGTAAAGGGGGGGGATGAGACCAGAAAGAGCTGGGGCTAAAGGAACCGAGCCTGAAATATTTTCAAAGGTGAGTTTCTCGGCCTTTTAGTGCGTTTTAGAGCAGAGGTAAGCGAGCGAAGGGTACTGCTAGGCTGGACGAGGGGAGGAATTGAATATTCAAAACCAGAGGGCCTGTAAAAACTTTGTCAGAGAGTTAATTGTGACCAACACCTTCCATAATTATAGAGATCCTAACGTCTCCCTCTCCCTCTATATAAACAGGCCTTCTCCCTTTATGAAAGCTAGCTGAACATATACCCAAAGAGATAAACTTGGAGAAGAATACTATAGCTAAGTAATTGCTATCGAGAAGGTAGAACCAAGAAGAACTCCGTAGAGAGAGTCACGTCCAAATTCCCGATGAGCCTTTTTGAGACGCGCTCCACTTGAACCCTGCTGGAGGAGATCACAATGTCGAAGCTTGGTTGTACTCTTCCTTTCATTTATTAATATACTTGATTATGGTGTTGGTTCCATCGTTGTGTTATGTTGTTTATGTAATGCAATTTATTTAGTCCTCTTCGACTGACTGATAGTTACGAATGTGAATTAGTATGTTGTATATTTTCGTTTTTTCTTGTGTGTGTGCAGGTGTCTGAGCGTGAAAGCAAGCGTATCGTGATCTGTCAAACCAGGAGCAAGGAGCGAGCCACTCTTTCCGACGAAAACAATAGCATAGGACCTCTGGTAAGTCATCTATCGAATCTCCATCCATTCGTTAACTAGGAATAAATACTATAGCTTGTCTTGTTTGTGGCTAGACCCACTCTAGGGCTAGTGGGATCGCCTCTGCCCGCAGAGGGGATTTACCTCACCAACAAATTGGCGACCATATTGGGGAGATCAGTGCGAGTTCGTCTTTCACCTATTAGATCTTCTTTTTGGTATTTTCTTTCTTGTTTTTCCTTTTCTGATTATTCTGCTAAGTCTAAGACCCTTGTTCAGCCCCAGAGGATCAGATCTGACCTCTGTTTTTCAAAATTTTCCTTTTCTCCTGAGTGAAATGGCTTGGCGTGTTTTTTGTTCAGACAAACGCACTGATTGGTGCTAGTTGCTAGTGTTGCACCCGCGCCATCCCCTATTTGGTGCTGATTATAGCCCAACAGTCGCACCAACCCCTATAGGTTTTAGGGTTTGGTCTGTTTTGGAGATTTTTGGTTAGTGCTTGTGCTTCTGGGTTACTTTTAGGTATGCATTGACTGCTTTGGGATTGTTTTTTATTTTGATTAGCTCTCTTCCTTCAGTTTTTTTTTCTGTTTCTATCAACATTGCAGCCTTAGGGTTTTTAAGTGCTTTGATATGCTGAGCCTCCTGTAGGAGTTTGAGACTTTTGTTTCGCAGTCAACTTCCTTCCTGGTTTGGTTGCATTTAGCTCCCTTGATACATTTGAGTGATTGCGTTGGTTGGATGATTCTTGCCTCTTTCGTTCAATTTTGATTCTTGTCACTCCAAGCATAGATCACTGCTGGTATGGGTCTGTTTTGAAATCTTTCTTCAATTCGAGAGATTGCAAAATTAATTTGAGTTTTGTTATGTTTGTCCTGGGTTGATTGAAATTTTTTCGTTTCAACTCCCGCATTAACTTTCTTGAGCTAGTGTTTTGGTTTGTTTTTCATGTCATTTAGTGCACTGTTTTCTCTATTACATTGAAAAAAAAAAAATTTGCATTCTTGTTTGCATTGTGAAATTGGAAGTCTTTCACATATCTAGCATTGGACATTCTAGGAAATATTTCTCATTTCCATTAGCTTGCATCGGATACTGTAGTGGATGTTTCTGCGTGTTCTCATTATTTTCTATCGCTTGAAAACTCCTAACTTTCTCGTAGATAGCGTTTCATCGAACGAAATGGTACCTTTTGGCATGTATCTTGCATTTATGGATTTTTGAGATCCAACATTAGGTAGGACCTTGGAATTGAAACGTAAATACAATATCAATTTAAAATTTACTCAATTGACCTAAGGCAACATTGAAACCTAAGAAAAAATCTAGTGGTCTGATTTAGAGACGTGTTCCGGTGACCTTAAACCTAGCAGTTGTCGCTCGCCAACTGGCTTTAGACAGCACTAGTACGGACTTGTGCTTCCTGTACCATCGAGTATATAAAGGGAGATCCCTCTAGGTTGCAATCCTTTTATCCGTAGGAAGCCGAGTCTGCCGCCTTGTAACTATGATACACTGAACACAGCATTCGGGGAGACTACCTGCACGTACATCAATTCCTTGGTCATTCTTCTTTCATTTGATCACCAAGGTGTATATGGCAGTTCACGGAAACCTGGTACACCCTTTTACCTAGACTACCTGAGCAGTTATTTTCGATCTTTACTGACTCCATAAATTTGAAAAGATCATCAAGCACTTGTCCTTTCGCGCTTGCTTAAAACTGAAAGTGACTAGAGTCATCTTTTGCCTGTTTCTTGACTCTTAAAACATGAAATAGCGAAATTTTGGTTTCAATGTGGTAAAATAAACTACCTACAATTACACACCCATTAAAGTTTGATCTCTTGGCCTGTCTTTGTTTGCCTTGGTTTTTATCCAAGAGTCTTCATTTTCGATCTCTTTTCTTTATCTAGTGTGTTATAGTCACAGTGGCAGAACCATCGGTTTCGTCTAGTGGTAGTCCTTTCTCAAATGATTCATCTGAAACTTCTAAAACCTCTAGGTATGCCAAGCTTCAGGAACCTATTCTCCCATCATAGTACCCCTTTGGAGAACCAGTTGAGTTCACTTGGCCTCTTTCAAATGTGTGGTTTGGGTTTGGGGTCCGAGAGAATTTCCCCCCCTCTTACATCGGGATCACCATTTTTTCTTTCTATCATACCTCCTAGTCCGCATAGTCTTTTACAAGATCTCACGGCGGATTCAGACATGGACTCATCTAGTCCTATTGGCAGTGAGGGGATTCATGTTTCTGATGAAGAATACCAACTTTTTTCAGAAAAAATCCCTCAATAGTCTGCTCAATATTCACCATCGGTGTCACTTCCAGCCGGATATAGGTCTTTGGGTTAGATTATGGCTGGTATTGCCTCCATGTGTGATATTCCCAAAATTTAGATTTTTATCTAAATTGAATATTATAGTTGATTTTATCCTAGATAGGTAAATAAAGGGGTAAGAAGGAAGAATAACACTCCTCATGTGAAAGGAGGAAGAATAAAGCAGCTGATTTGAGCACCACATGGTGTGAACAGGATTGGATCATGTTTGATCTAGTCATTTTGACCAAGTCCACATGCACTGTCTAGATACAATGTATCTTCTTGATGGACTGCACAGTTTTAGATAAGGATCACTTGCATGAGTTGAGAGAAACATGTGGATGGGACCCATGGTGGAGAGGAGCACTTGCTATATATGAAGAGGAGGAGAGCCATTTTTATTCATGCTTGATTATCATTTTCTTGGGTCTGTTGAGACTACGATCCTCTTGTTGTTTAGCAAGCATGCAGTGCTGCATAGCACAAGGGTGTTCTCGGTTGGGAATCCCTACCTCATCCTCAGGGAAAGAGAGGTTCTAGAGCTAAATTTCCTCATTCCGGCATTTGGCCAAACCTACCTCCTTCAGTCACAGCATTATTCCTGAAGTAGGATAACTTTGTGTTGCAGGGTGCAGCAACATAGGATCTCTTAAGTCATTCCTTGGCTTGTTTTTCAGTGGAGGGCTTGTCTATCTATTGGAGGATCAGTGAGGAGGACTCCCGGACATATTTTCATATCCTTGGCATTAGGCCAACTATCCATCTTCCCTCACAGTGCAGTCTCCATCTAGATCTGCGTTATTTTTGCAGGCAGTTGCTGGGAGGGTCATTTGAGCTCATCAAGAGGGGTGTTTTTGAGTAAAGGGATCAGCCTTTTGCTTAGAGACACTAAAAAAGGAGGAAATCATTACTTTAGATCTGCTACAACCTCATTTCATATTTTGATTCAGTTGCAGTGACAAGTTAATTGTCACATTGCACATTCTCCAACATTTCTAGCAATCTCTCCTAGATTGGCTAGAAATATTGTATTAGAGCCCATTCCTCTATTATTGGAAATTTATTTGTATATTTCAGCCATATTTCATGTATATGTATCTACAGCAGCAGCTACTCTAACATAGACTGCACAGTCACTGCTCTCCGACATTTTACAATTTGCAGTATCTCATGTTTCTATTGTTTTAATTATTGGAGATTGATTCCCATTGCTTGAGTGGCTTGTCCCTCAAGATATTTCTGTATATTGTTGCTGATATATTAATGAACATGATGGATTCATTATATTCCTATTTTTGACATGTTCATATTTGCAGAGTTTAATTATTATGTTCATATATTTTTGTAGCTCTCTCTTTAAGCACTTTTCTGAGATACCAAGGTATGGGAGATCTGTTTAACCCACCTTTAGGGATCTCTTTGAGCTCAAACTATGGAAGTGTAATGTATAATGTCTTAAATAAGGGATCCAAGTCCCATTCCATCTTATTTTTTCATTATCTTCCTTATACAGCATTTCTTTGGACCATATTGCAGAAATTCCTGAAAAATGGATATTACAGTGGTATCAGAGCATCAATCTTGGCTCAGCCTGTGCATCCAAGATAATATTCCATTAGAAGTATAAAATCCTCACATAGGAGAGGAGTTGTACAAAGGAAACAAGAAAAGAGGAATGACGGAAAAGGAGATCTCCCTACTTCTTTTCCAAACTATGGAAGCTATCATAGAAGATCTCAAGGAGATAGAAAGGGAGAATTGCAGAAAGTATCTGAGAGGATTTGAAGATGAAGCAAGCCCTAGCTATTATCATGATGGGTGTGGGAATTCAGCCACACATCCAGATCCACAGTGCAGTTCATTGCCCACTTGCACTGCAGGAAGAATGGAGGAAGAAGATGAGGCCATTGGAGGAGCAGCGCTGCAACTCAAAGGTATGGCTCATGGTTGGTGGTTTGAAAATTCTGTTTCATGTTATCATGTAAATGCAAGAACATATGATGAATTCACTAAGGGATTGGTGAGTAAATTTGATAAAAATCACTGTGAAAAATCATGTATCAAAACTTCAAACACGTTGCATGCATTGGAGGGAACCACGAAACAAACTCCATTCCATATTTCTGAAGGGGATGAAAACATGTATAATGGATTGCTAAGGGAAATATCCCCACTCTATGAAGGGCCTTCTTCCATTTGTGAAGACATGGAGGTACTTCCTTCAAGAGATGACCAAGATCTAGGGTCTCTCCTTGATTATGAGGTATTCTCAATTATTGATGGGGAGGATGAGCATAAGAGATCTAACAGCGTTGTCCCATTGGGAGGAGATCCATCACCACATGGAGGTGAAAAGGGAGCCATTTCTTCCATTAGAGGAGCCCTTGTATCTTTACAAGGAGTTCCAAATGATTCAACGTGTGGGAACCAAGGCACAATTCCGAAGCCATATGCAGCAGTTTTTGGGGATTGTGAGATGGAGGAGGAAGAGAAGGATCATCATCAAGGGATGATACACCCTTATCTATTCTGGAAAGTTTTTGCACAAGAGAAGGAGACTGTACTGCACAGTGAAGAGAGGGCCAAATCATTCCACTCATATATACTGTCCACTTCTGAACTAGATGTCTCACTATATGGAGGCATTCCACCTGGGAGGCCCCCTGATCTAGAGTTGATGAGGGACATCTTGTCATGTAGTTCACCACTCTTGGATTCCAGAGAGGTGAAGACTTTGGAGGAGTCCAGCACAGAACAAAGAGTTTGGGATAGACTCAAGGAGGAGGAAGACACTCTCTCATTTTCAACATCACCCACTCTCATTACCCATACTGCACTGACAGAGATTGCTGCAAGGATGAAGGATAGCATCTTCATGATCCAGGATGACTGCTCCACAGATTTGGAGAGATAGAGGATAATTCCTTTGAGGAAGGACTCTTTCACATATGGGAGTGGATGGAGGCCACTCATGCCTACTTTGGCCCAACTTGGGAGATTCCTTTTGGATGACAGCTTCTCATGGGAGGCCAACTTCCAAAGGTCACCATTACTATTGGAACATGAGCAGCTGCATGATGGGCATGACAGCATTTTGGAGGATAAATTTGGCATGGGGGATGTCAAAGTAGTAGGCATCAGCGTGAGGGGAGCTTCACATGCTAGATCACCAGTGTTGTCTCTGCGGAGGATTGATCCATATGGGAGATCTCAGCTCTTGGTAGAGTACTCCAAGGATCTTGGTGCATGCATGATTCTTGATGAACCGGATGGAGATGACAGATACATGGTGGAAGATTTGGTCATCTATTGCTATGGTAGAATCTTCTTGACTAGGGCTTCTAGTCTAAAGGAGAAACTATTACATGCAGCACATGAGGACTTCCTAGCTATGCACCTTGATGCATATCTTGTTGTGTTAGAGGAGTTCACTTGGGAGGGCATCCAGTAGTACATATATCAGGATATGGAGAGATGCATAGCCTGGATGGTGATTGAGAGGATAGCAAATCCACCTTCCTACTCATTGGGAGTGAGGGAGCCTTTTCAGTTGAGCCATTTCAGCTCAAGGCCTCAAGTACATAGTAGAGAAGGTATAATTTCACATTGTGCTTTGCACTTATTTACTTTATATGAGCAGCATATTGTACCAAGGGGGAACATCCCTTCTTGCATATTGTATGATGTACTTGCAACTACTTGTAGCATTGATTTTGGCTACCTTAATGGTGGTTTGTGGGCAAAGCCACATGACTCTTGATGTGCACCATTGACACCATATTGTACATTAATGTTCACATCTTATGGGATGACTGTGGCAGAAAACAAGTGGTTGGTAAATCACTTGTTATTACTTTTTATTATGCAGGAAAGGAGTGCACTGCGCTGGTTCCATTGGTGGAACTATGATTCACTCTCCGGTTGTCATTTGGCAGCTTGTTTTCATGGTCTTTTGCTTCCATATATCGCTAATATGTTTATGCTCATGGGAATATTTTCTTGGAGAGTGGGATTGGAGTTGAGGATGCCCATTGGTAGTATGATTCTCCCCTTTTCACATGTTGTATGTTTCAAGAGAAACAATGGGCACACCATGATTGCCACATCACTCCTTTTCCCTTCATGTAGGAGGAGCCATGGGGAGAGGATGCGTTGTTGGAGGAGGCATTTCATGGTTAATTCATTTTGTGGGGAGGCTTGGGCCAATATTGAATGCCATGAAATTTCAGCCCAATATTAGCAACCCCCTCACGCTTATCATAAATGGAGGGAGAAAACACTTGGATGGAAAAATCTAAACTCTCCATTCAACCCCAACACATTGCATAGATCTGGGGTTGAGGATTTCTTGGATGAGCTACCTAGGATGGCTCATTTCATTTGGATGATTGCATGGGTGAAGGAGTCACTCATTGGGAATAAGACTTCCCATATTTGTCATCACTCCTACCTTGAGGAGGCCATTGAACAAAAAGAATATTCCTACTTACATCACTCTTTGCCTCATGGTGCACACTTCTATTTGATACACTTGGAGGGATTCATGGAGGACAGATTTATTGCATTTTATGATGAACCATGGTGGAGTCTATTGATGAGGAGGCCACAAGGAGAAAGGGGGGAGAATTTTTCTCTACCTTGCAGTTGCTTGAGGACAAGCAACATTTTGAAGGGGGGGGGACTGTAATATTCCCAAAATTTAGATTTTTATCTAAATTGAATATTATAGTTGATTTTATCATAGATAGGTAAATAAAGGGGTAAGAAGGAAGAATAACACTCCTCATGTGAAAGGAGGAAGAATACATCAGCTGATTTGAGCACCACATGGTGTGAACATGATTGGATCATGTTTGATCTAGTCATTTTGACCAAGTCCACATGCACTGTCTAGATACAATGTATCTCCTTGATGGACTTCACAGTTTTAGATAAGGATCACTTGCATGAGTTGAGAGCCACATGTGGATGGGACCCATGGTGGAGAGGAGCACTTGATATATATGAAGAGGAGGAGAGCCATTGTTATTCATGCTTGACTATTATTTTCTTGGGTCTGTTGAGACTACGCTCCTCTTGTTGTTTAGCAAGCATTAGGGGAATTTTGAGGTCTAAAATGGGCCTCCTAAGAAAAATGTACAATCAAAATAAACTTTATAAGAACTAATAGGATTCAAGATGATGATGTCAACCATGGGGGATGATTCACGATTTTTTAAGTAAAAGGGTAAAAAGAATAAAAAATAATAAAACTACTTTTTCAAATTGTATTTTCAACTTATCTCCCAAATTTTTTACTCAAATTTCGAGCGGGAGTACTCGTTGGATGAAAAATTTAATTCCTCATCCAAGGAGTACCCATGTTGCATAATTTTGATGGACCCTATTATGCGATCACGTTTTTTCATGTATTTCTCATTTTTCGCATAGCAGGGTCCATCAAAAGTATGCAACATGGGTACTCCTTGGATGAGGAATTAAATTTTTCATCCAACGAGTACTCTCGCTCGAAATTTAAGTAAAAAATTTGGGAGATAAGCTGAAAATACAAGTTGGAAAAGTAGTTTTTTCTTTTTCCCCTCTAAAATTTGATGATGTCATCAAATCTTACTTTATTATTACCACTATTATTTTATAATTTCCTTAGGAGGCCCATTTTAGACCTCAAAATTCCCCTAATGGGTGCAGTGCTGCATAGCACAAGGGTGTTCCCGGTCGGAAATCCCTACCTCATCCTTAGGGAAGGAGAGGTTCTAGAGCTACATTTCCTCATTCTGGCATTTGGCCAAATCTACCTCCTTCAGTCATAGCGTTATTCCTGAAGCAGGATAACTTTGTCCTACAAGGTGCAGCAACAGAGGATCTCTTGAGTCATTCCTTGGCTTGTTTTTCAGTGGAGGGCTTATCTATCTATTGGAGGATCAGTGAGGAGGACTCCCGGGCATATTTTCATATCCTTGTCATCAGGCCAACCATCCATATTCCCTCACAGCGCAGTCTCCAGCTAGATCTGCGTTATTTTTGCAGGTAGTTGCTGGGAGGGTCATTTGAGCTCATCAGGAGGGGTGCTTTTGGGTAAAGGGATCAGACTTTTGCTTAGAGACATTAACAAAGGAGGGCATCATTACTTCAGATCTGCTACAGCCTCATTTCATATTTTGATTCAGTTGCAGTGACAAGTTAATTGTCACATTGTACATTCTCCAGCATTTCTAGCAATCTCTCCTAGATTGGCTATAAATATTTTATCGGAGCCCATTCCTCTATTATTGGGCATTTATTTGTATATTTCAGCCATATTTCATGTATATGGCATCTACAGCAGTAGCTAATCTAACATAGACTGCGCAGTCACTTCTCTTCGGCATTTTACACTGTTGCAGTATCTCATGTTTCTATTGTTTTAATCATTGGAGATTGATTCCCATTGCTTGAGTGGCTTGTCCCTAAAGATATTTATATATATTTTTGTTGATATATTAATGAACATGATGGCTGAATTATATTCCTATTTTTTACATGTTCAGATTTGCAGATTTTAATGATTATGTTCATATATTGCTGTAGCTCTCTCTTTAAGCACTTTTCTTAGATACCAAGGTGTGGGAGATATGTTTAACCCACCTTGAGGGATATCTTTGAGATTAAACTCTGGAAGTGTAATGTATGATGTGTTAAATAAGGGATCTAGGTCCCCTTCCATCTTATTTTTGCATTATCTTCCTTATACAGCGTCCCTTTGGACCATATTGTAGAAATTCCCGAAAAAGATATTAAACCATGGTAGCATCAACTCCATCAAGGGGTCTAGTCCTTCCATCATTAGGGATGTCGCCAATGAAACCTATCTCATCAACACCTTTTGTTACATCTGTCCCAACTAGACCTACTATCTGTGTGGCTGCATCAGCAATTTTCACCACTTAGTCATCAGGGGCTTCGCCTTCGTTAGATACTTCAATTGCCATGGCGATTCCTGACAGCCTTTCTTTCGAGGAGTATCGGCTGGCTATTTAGCAGCAGAGCTCCCAGACTTACCAGTCCCCTCAGGATTCTGGTGATCCTTATCTTTCTCATTATGACACGGTCGGTAATCCCATTTAGTCACTTACGTTTCATTATGATGAGCATGGCAACCCTATCTATTTTCTTGCTCCTGAAGCTTATCAGTTCCTTTCTGGTTTTAGACCTACCTTGCCTGTGCAACCTTCTAACCAAAAAGTACAACCCTTTCAAGGACAACCTTCGGTTCAGCAAGGGTATGCTTTCGACCCACAAGGAAAACCCTTTCAGGGACAACCTTCGGTCCAGCAAGGGTATGCTTACGACCCACAAGGACAACCCTTTCAGGGACAACCTTCAGTCTAGCAAGGATTATTTTACAGTCCGCAAGGACAGTCTTACAATCCACAAGGCCAAAATTTACAAGGTCAGCCTTTGATCCAACCTGGGCAACCTCAAGGACCTGCTGGGCAACCAATATATCAACCAGGACCTTCATATGGTCCTAGGGGGCAATTTTATCCATCTCGAGGGAAACCTTTCATGCAACCACAACAACCATATTTTCCAATTGGTCCAAATGTCGCACAACCTGGGCCATCTTATGGTCCTGCTCCAGGTCAACCTAATCATCAGGTACAACCTGGCCCATCACAGCCAGGGTCATCTTATGGTCCTGCTCCAGGTCAACCTAGTCATCAAGCACAACCTGGCCCATCACAGCCATCAAGCCAACCTGCTCAGCAGGGACAACCTGGTGGCCCTTGTCAGTCAGGTCAACCTGCTCAGCAGGGACAACTTGCATAGGCAATTCACCCTGCTCAGCCACCACTCTACTCTGCACCGTAGTCGGGTCAACCTGTGCACCCGATTTATTCCACTTAGCAGGGCCCTACTTATCAGTAGCCATTTGACAACAAGGCGCTTATTACCCTCGAGGTCAATATCGACTGGTTTATAATGCACCTCAAGGTTCTACTTACTACCCTCAACCGCCAGGCTATACTTACAGTTCGCAGAAAAATCTTTTTGTTGCTCAATCAAGACCCTCATATACTCAGAATCAGTATCCTGGTCCTCAACCTCTGTATCCTTGTCCTCAGCCGCCATATCAGCCGAACTATCCAGCTTATACCCCTTATGATCTGAATCTTTCGGGACAGAACCAATGGGGGCAAAGTTACACTCAACCAGGATGGAATGTGGGTATGGGTCCTTATCGAGGACCTGCTATGACTTTCAACCCTCAATTACCCTTTCTCGCCACATTGGAATTACCGGATGTGTCCAAATTAACGAATGATCCAATCCTTCATAATCCATATTGGCCTCCAGTTCCAACCAAGGTTCTTGGTGATTGCCCCAAGTTTGAGGGCAAGGCTGGAGATGACCCCCAAGCACATGTCATGACATACCATTTATGGTGTTCTTCGAATTTTTGGGTAGATGACTCTTTTCGACTCCGTCTTTTCCAGCGAACTCTCACTGGAGCTGCTGCTAAGTGGTACATTGAGTTGTCTCGTGGTATCTTTCAAGGTTTCAAATCTCTTGATATGGAGTTCCTTACTCATTTCCAGTTACCAGTTCGTTATGAAGTTGGGACGCATCTCCTAACATCCTTGAAACACGACCGGGCTACCCATATCTCGGACCACATTCATGAATGGAGACGTCGTCGTCGTCTGATCAAATTTTAAATTCCTGATCAACTTATTACCCATTGGTTCACTACCTCTTTTGTCAATTAGATTGCAAAAGACATAGCCATGGGGGCATGTGTTACCGAGGAACAGGCCATTTCTCGTTCCCAGTACCTTGATTTAGTGTACTCTCAATCGAGCATTATGTATGATATCTTAACTGATGCCCCGCGACCTGGGACTTCTAAAGCAATGAGCACCCCATCCGTCGACGGCGTTATTGGTTCTGTATCTCAGAATTCACGTACGTCTCCCTCTTCCAACACTGGGAAGAAAAAATCAAATTCTTACAATGATTTTGCTTCTCAGCCTACCCCGGATTCTGGTAAAACCTCGGAGGTCAACGTCGTTTAGGCCAATCCTATGGACAAGACATCCAAGGGGAAAAAGAAGGGCAAAGGCAAGGCCAAAGTTGATGCTCCAAAACCAGAGTCGTCTAAACCTCGTGATGATGATGGTTCACAGTGCAAGCCAAAGTATCCCTGTCTGATTTGTGATGAGGAACACTACACTAAGGATCGTCCTAGACGAGCCGAAGTTTGTAAATTGCTCAAAGGCACTAAGGGAAATCCGACTGTCCTCAAAGAGCCTTTTCCATCTTAGCAAACACAGATGGTCGAGCAACCTATGCCATCTGCACCATTTGGCTCTCATGTTTTCATGATGAACGGTTCTGCACCCATTTCCATCGCTACTCGGTCAAAAGATTATACTGGATCACGTCAGGCAACCGGGAAAGAGATCGCTGATGGTCCTCCTCCCCCACCTGCCTCTGGTCCTCTTGAGATTAAAAGGCCTAATGCTGAACCCGTTGTACGGCCACCTTATAAAGGTGTTCTCCAGAAATATTCTTATAATCCTAACGCCCGTGCTGCTCGGCATTACAGTATTGTTGAGGATTTAGCACAGGCGCCATCTACGATGTCCACATTAGAAGTGCTTCAGAGTTGTCTGTCTCAACGGAAAGCATTATTATCTGCAATCGACATAATTGAACCTACTGATTCTAGCCTTCTCTCTTTCAATTTATAGAATTTCATCCCTCGACTTCCGCACCAGATTGCACTTGTCATACAAGTCGGCATTAATGGTCTCAACATCCATAGAGTCATTGTGGACGAAGGTGCATCCACCTGTGTCATGTCATCTGATTGTTGGAATGCTATTGGCTCTCCAGCCCTAACTTTGTCACCCAATGCCCTCGAGGCATTTGATGGAAGGGAATAGAAACCCTTAGGTGTTCTCGCCAACTTTCCGATCACGTTGCAAGGAAAGATAGTCAATGTCGAAGTAGAATTAGTTGACGCTAAACTCAATTACAATCTTCTACTCGATCGCAGTTTGACTCACACTATGTTGTGCATTCCATCTATTGTGGTCCTGTGTTTTGATAGATTGGCTAACCAAAAGACAAGGAAACATCAGAACAAATCTTTAGAGTTCCAGGATCTAGTCCTCCTGTTCTTAGAGAGGGATCTCTCAAATTGTTTGCAAAGATATGTCTTGTTTGCTTTTAAGTATTGATTTTAGACAAGTTATGAAGTGCAGGTGTTTGTTTGGTTGAATTGGTACAACAGAACATGAAGGTCTAGGTAGTATATATAGAAAGAAGAAGTGTCAGGTTCATTGGGCAATGGAGTCAAGAAAAGGTTTATGACAAGCTCATTTGAATGGATATGGGATATCAAAGGGCAAATCTAACTTGGCCATAGGATCCTTTATTTTTTGTGAATGAGATGGACATTAATGATTTTGAAAAGAGAAGTTTAATTCTCAACAAAGGGAACTTGAAAAAATAACTTGAACAATAAAGAGGTATTTGATAGACAGGGCTAACCATGAATTCTACAACCCACACTTTAAGCAAATAATGATTTCAAGACAACTTTCAAAATGAAATCTAATATTTGGGAGCACATCCTATTTCCTTAAAGATTTTATTTCAAAGGACTTAGAAAACATAAAAGATTCACTGATAATTGCAGTCATAGAAGAGGGAACACCTAACACATCTATGATCACAACTATAAATACCTTTAAAACAATTTTTCAAGAAGGGACAAAGGGTATGATCAAAACAGGCCTCCTTGGCTAACTATAAACAATGGTACTTCAAAGGGATACTTCAAAAACAGTTTTCAAGTGGCAGCAGACAAGCAGGGAAAACCATAAATCATGTTGGAACCAACTATTTGAACTATTAGAGAAAAAAACAAGCATGAGGACTAAAGAGAAATATTAAAGACTCTAAAATACCTCAGCAGAAGAAAACATAAAACAATGAAGGATGAACATCCCTAAGGTGCTTCCAGGAGTCATTTCTTAGCCTAAAATTTTCATCCTACTGTAGTAAGAATTTATGAAACATAATGAAAGCAGGGAAAACAGTAGACAGTTCAGAATACATCACCAACAGCCAAGCTCAGGGATCCAATGATAGAGCCTTCTCAAGAACAAGCATGTCAAAACATCATCAAGCTTCCAAGACTTCAATTTCTTCTTCAACTTCAAATAGACTATGTATTATTTCAGATAGTTTCAGTATTACAACTAGTGACCAACCAACCCTTTACAATGTGCTCCTCAAGGAGATTTTATAAGAAAATGAGGAGGTGGAAGAGTTCCTAGGGTTGAAGTGTAATTAATTCTATACTAAATGAAACTCCTAGCCTTGAAAACCATGCAAGGCATAAGGCAAGAATGCATTGAATTACAACTCTGTTTCATTTATTCTATTTCTGCTTTTTAGGCCTAGTGGGAAAAAAGATTGACTTTAAGGCACTTTCTTATCTTTGCAATAAATTCTACTGTCAATTGGGATATCTGTTTTTCTTGTAATAACTATTCAGCTAGCTTTGGCCTTAATGTTTCAAACTGAGATTTGATCTGGGTATTCCTTTGAGGAAGAGAGGTTGCAGGTGGCAATTTTGGTAGTTGGGGATTCAATTAGCCCTTTGATGTGGCATTCGAGGTCTTCTGGATCTGATTTGTGGATTAGGCCTTTGATTCTAGAGTTCATGCCTTGATCCTTTAAGCTTTCATTAACATCTTTAAACCTTTGATTATGCTCTGATATTCATCTTGACACTGATATTCTTTCGTTTATTGGTGTTGACTATGTTTGTTATTTGCAGGTGCATAGAGGGTTTGTTGGAAAATTTGTTTAGAAATCCGATGATCATGACTTATCGGCCTTTTTAAAACATGTAATTATCACTTTAAAACCCTTTAATTTGTATCAAAGGTTGTGAGGATCATCATCCTTGGCCAATAACACCGTAATTATCTGCATGGAGGGTTTTAACCTTAATCTTCATTAAATCTACATAAAAAACAAACAAACGTTATTTAAATCCTGCGGAATTTGGTTTAGAACTTCTTAGGAGGGTTATGGAAGCGATTGGAGCTATGAGGATGAATGGATGTAGTGGAAAAATGGGAGAAAACCCTGGTAGAGCAACTAATTAGGTCCGATGGGGGTTTGAGTGCAATGAGGGACGTGGACCATTAGATCAAGACGATCTATGGTGGAGATCGTCTGATGAAGCATTTCGGAGAATAGATTAATGGAAAATGAATGGGGTTGTGATATAATACGAGCCGTTCGATCTCAGAGATCGATGGCTGGGATTATAAGCGAAGGCATCGTTGTGGAGAGAGGCGGTAAGGCAGAAAACCGAGGATGGTTTTCGCAAAATAAAATGAGGGGAGGCGGTATTGCCTGAAAGAAATGCGATTCCATACATCACTTGACACCTATCCCTTCCAATACCACCCATTTCACAAAAAATTGTATCGTTAACCTTTGGGCACAAAAATTTTGCGACTCGCATCATCGACCGTTGGATCGGAGGCTCTAGATCCAACGGTGCGGAATGAGCGCAATGAGGGATAAGAAGCACAGTCGGGAAAGTAGTGGACCCGGCGATGACGTGTTCTTCTATGTCGCGGAGTGGGTTCAATGGTTAGATCGGGTTAAGTCTCGATCGTTGGATCATCTAAATGGACGGTTGAGATTCCAAGATGGGGCGAAGAATTTAAAAGGGGAAATAGGAACGCAAGTGAAATAGATGGAAGGATGATTGCCCGAAGGCCGTTGATCTGTGGAGATCAACGATTCACATTAATTCAAATCATAACGTCGGGAAATGATAAAAATAGACTAAAGGCAAGGTTTTTACGGGGATTTATGTATTTAAGCGCCCGATTGTGGGGCCAAGGTTGTATGAGGAAAAAAGGTTTAAAGGTAATAATACCTCAGGGGCTTAAATGCCTTATAGTGTAAAAGAGTGTTTTTAGGCCAAAAATAGGGATTTTCAAGACCAAAATAGGGTTCTGATAGGTGAAAGAAAGGGTTTTTTTTTTAACCAAATAAGGTAGAATATAAGGTTTTAGAGAGGATTAGGATGTTTTGAGGGTTAGATGAAGGTGTTTTTGGGGGATTTTGTGAGGGAAGCAAGGATGAAAATGGAGATTTTGTGGGATTGGAATGGAGGGGTAAATGGTGAGAAATGGAGTTTTATAAGCAGTTTTCTCTTGGTGAACAGCAGGTACTTTAGGGCTAATAGTGAAACAGCAGTGAAGATTAACTCAAAGGGTAATAATCATCATAAAAAACTTCAAAAGATGATAAATTTTCAAAGAGAACTATCTCTTGAAGGTTTAAAAGGAAAGCTTAGCCATCATTGAGTATGACAGAATTTATAGGTGGCTAACAGTGGCTCCACTTGGGGAGGACAGCTGGTTCTTTAGGTGTCCAGAACCTCAGCTATTGATCTATGGCTTTTCAGTAAACCAGTGCCTTAATCCATTGGGCAGCAACTTTCTTTTCCTTTAGTTGACCTTTATTTGATTTGATAATCTCTGAAACAATGGAATTCTACCAAAACAACATCTCTACCTACCCATTCCTAATGATCCTAACATTTTTTCTTCTTTTAGAGTGCATTTGGATTGGCAAAATCTTTTCATAAACATTTTATTCTTTTGAAAACAAGAAACTAATCTATTTCTACTCTTATTTCTCCATGAACTCAGTTTAAACAGTTGAGTTCATAAATTCTCTACCTAACTACTATCTGTCAGGATTAACTATCTGACAAAACTTTATTCTCTAAATTCTGAAACGGGAAATTTTAAAAAACAGCCAAGCCAAGATTAATCAATTTGACTTGCTGCAGATCTATGGCATAAAAACAAGCTACACATAGATTTTATTTGCAGAAAAGTAAAAAAAATTTTGTGAAGGCTTAAGATCTGAAAACTAAAACATCCTTCATTATTTCTTCAGCTTTGTTTTGAATTTTTTTGAGCTGTGTTTTTCTTTCTCATCTGGTTCAAGTTTTTAGCTTTTTAGAACCATTTCTTTTTCTATCCTGATCTACCTTACTGATAAGCCAATATTGTGCTGTTTGGTTGATCTAATTCACTAACCTATCAGCAGTAAATTGAAAACTAATTAGTCATGATTAGGCTGTATGACTAACTAGAAGTGTGTTTTTAGGAGTGGCATTTGAGCTTGCACACTTTCAGACTTTGTCTCTCTTTTTTGGTATGGGGCTGTACCTTTCTTGTTTTTATCTGCCCTCTTTTATTTTCTATTGTTTTTGTAGTTTTATTTTTCTAACTTTGAATGCAATGTTCAGACAATGATAATTTACAATGGAAAGTAAAAAGCTTTGAAACTCATGACTCTTGACAGAAGTAATGCTTGAGCATCCTGCCATTGACAAGACCTCCACATAGATCTTCTCCACTCAACTCTTTCAAGAAAAATGCATTATGACCCCTCTCAGCATGAATAATATAGGGTCCTTTCCACAGTTTCTCGAACTTTCCATGCTTTCCCTTCTCTTCCCTTCTTGAATCCCACTTAAGAACGACATTTCCAACTTGGAAATTGTTTGCCTTAGTCCTTTTATCAAATATTTTCTTGATATTTTCTTGGACTAGTTGTGTTCTTTCATAGACTTCTTCTCTGGACTGCTGTAAATGAATTGTTTGGTTGATTCTTCTCTGCATATCATTTTCTTCGGTTTGCATTTTTTGAAGGAGTTTCATGACTGGAACTACTAATGATGTTGGGAAGACTGCATCCAAGCCATAGACCAGCTGATTGGGGGACATATTTATTGACTTCTTAGTAGTTAATCTATCAGCCCATAAGGCATGAACCGGCTTACTGTGCCATGATTTCTAATTTTGTTCCAACAACTTTTTGATGATATTGATGAGGTTCTTATTGGAAGATTCAGCTAATCCATTTCTTTGGGGATAGTAGGCAGTAGAATTTCCTAAGGTGATGTGGTATTTGTAACATAAATCAACCATTCTTTTATATTTGAAGGCAGCAGCATTATCTATGATGATTTTTCTAGGACAAACAAATTTGGATAGGATGTTTTTTTCAAGGAACTTGATAATGATAGAGTTAGTAGCATTCCTCGATGGTATGGCTTCTATCCACTTGGTAAAATAATCAGTGGAAGTGAGGATCCACTTATGTTGGGTTGATGAAGATGGGTAAATTTCCCCAATGAAGTCCAAGCCCCATTGTTGAAAGGGTGCCTCAACACTAATGGGATGTAAGGGTAAGGGAAGGAGCTTTCTTTTGCCATCAAAAATTTGACACTTATGGCAAGACATGACTAAATTTTGAGTCTCTGGGAAAAGGGTGGCCAATAGTAACCAGATCTAAGGATTTTGTTTGCTGTGGTCTTCCAGTAGAGGTGTCCTCCACATTCTCCTTCATGCAGCTCATGCATGATTTTTCCTACATCATCCTCTAGTAAACATTTAAGCAAAATTCCAACAGCATTTTTCCAATATAATACCCCATCTAATATGCACTAATTCAAAGCCTTCTGTTTCAAAAATCTAGCTTTAGTTTTAGACAAAGAAGGAGGGGTATTTAGATATAAAAGCACATAAATGATGTCAGCAAACCAAGGAGAATTCAAAAACGTTTATTCAATAAAAGGAGCAGTGAATTCTTCCATTTCTTCCAACACATTTACCATATTCATATCTAGTGCTTGGAAGTTTGACTCAACCATGAGTTTTGCTAATCCCTGCCCTTTAATTAGTTTGGTCGGCCTGATTTATAAGTCATATTCAAGAATAATAGCAATCCATTTTCCCCTTTTACCATCAGGGTCTTGACTTAGAATATCTTTGACAACAGTATGTGGAAAAAAATCAATTATGTGAGAGTGTAAAATATAGACTCTAAAGTCTTTTAATGCTTTCACTAATGTTAAGGCTTGCTTCTCCATGATGTTATATTTGATAGGAGCATCTCTTAAGGCCCTAATAAAAAAGGAGATTGGTTGTTCTTGCCCCAAATCATTCTTTTGAAGTAATATTGCAGCTATTGTATGTTCTGATGCAAAAGAAAAGATATAAAAGTCTTTGGTGAAATTTGGACTAATCAAGACTGGTGTTTGAGTGAGATCTTTTTTAACCAGTTCAAATGATTATTTAGCTTGTGTAGTCCATTTCACACCTACCTCTTTCTAAAGCATGTTTGTTATGTTTCTTAATAGCTCAACAAGGTTGGGGATAAACCTCCTCAAAAAATTAATCTTTCCAATGAAAGATTGTAATTCTTTGAGGCTTCTTGGGTGGCTGATTTTCAATATGCCATCAATACTTTTAGGGTCTACTTTGATTCCCTCTTCTAAAATTATGCGACCAAGAATTTTACCTTCTTGGAGACCAAAGAGTGTCTTTTGGGGGTTCAAAGATAAGCCAAATTTCCTACATTTCTCAAAAACGTTTCTTAAATGAATCAAATGTTCTTCATCAGTTTTAGAGAAAGAAGTTATGTCATCAAGGTAATTGATTTTAAAATAGCCAATATATTCTGAGAAGGCTATGTCCATGGCCCTTTGGAATGTGGCCCCTGCATTCATCAAACCAAATGGAATTTTGACATACATAAAGGTGTCCCAAGGTGTAGTAAAAACAGTTTTGTGTTGATCACTTGGGAGCACTAACACCTGATTGTAACCTAAGAACCCATCCAATAGTGATATTCTTTTAGACCCAACTACCCTTTGAATTATATGGTTCATCTTGGGCAAGGTGTAGTTGTCTTTCATGGAGGCTCTATTTAGATTTCTAAAGTCAATGCAGATCTTTATTTCCCCTGTCTTCTTCCTAATAGAAACTAGGTTTGACACCCATTCTGAATATCTAAGGAATATTATAATCCCATCATCATACATTTTTTCAATTTCTTTCTTGACTAAAGGTAATAAAATAGGGTTTATTCTCCTTAGTTTTTGTTTGAAAGGTTTCTGATTTTCCTTAAGAGGAATTTTGTGTTGAATGAAGCTAGTGTCATAAGATTTCAGATCTTTGTATCCCCAAGCAAACACATCTCCAAATTCTTTGAACAGCTCTATGTATTGCAGTTTTATGTGAGCTGGGAGTGTGCTAGATATTTTTATCATCTTGGGTTCTGCTAGGCTGCCTATGTTATGTTCTTCTACATATGTTTCCATAGGCTCCATTCTTGGTTCTTTGGCTACATCATTAAAGTCAAAAAGGTGTTCTAAATGTGTGAGACCTCTTGGAATTGTATCATTATTGCTTTGTAAAACTTCCAACTCTTTCTGGTCTGCATTGTCAATTAATTCTACTTCAAAAATATTCTCACAATGATTTATATCAGCAAAATATGTCATTTCTGTTTCTGGGATTTTTTCATTATCCAAATAGTTTTCTTCGTGGCTGATTTCTAATGCTGGTATGGAAAAACCATTTTCTGATTTTAGGAAATCATCTATGTGTTTTTCAGTGTCAAACACTTGCCATTGGTCCTCATTTTCAGGCACTGCAGGCCTGTTTTTGACCTTTATGTTAAGATGTTCATTTATCTGAGGTACTTGGCAATTGCTGGTATTGAAGGCAAGTTCATTTGCTAGATGATTTTGTGCTCTTGGAATGAAAATGAGTTCATATCTTTCAAAGGTATTTAATAAATCAAGGGAAGCATTTCGATATTCTCTAAGTCTTGGGTTTTTAGCTGAATATTCTCCTTTGATTTGTCTAATGATGAGTTCAGAATCTCCTAGGACTGATATTTTTTGGGCTTCTAGTTTTTTAAGCAACTACAAGCCAAGGATCAGGGCTTCATATTCAGCAATGTTATTGGTGCATGGAAAGTCTAATTTATATGAATAACCCTAATTTGTATTGTGAATCCATACACCTACCCCTACACTTGTTTTATTACAAGACCCATCAAAGTTTATTATCCAAAGTATTTTTGTCTCATCTTCATTTTCTTGTTGCTGCTGATTACTATTATTTTGTATCTAAGTTGGTGGTAGCTTAGATTGTCCTGGTGAACTGATCTCTTATTTATTTTCCTTTTCTTGTTGAGTGATTTCATCTTCATTGTACAAGATAAAGGAATCTAAACTTGACTGAATGGAATATATTGGAGAGTTTTTTGGTTCATCTATGTTGCTCACCATGTATTTCATGTGGGATTCCCTGTATAATCTTCTGTTTTGGTTAAATACTGGGATGGTGGCATAAGACATGTCCAATTGAAGGCTCCCCTGAAGTTTGGCTCCCCATGATCTTGATAAAAGCATGCCATATTTTGGGGGAATGTCAGCTACCACTATGTCCATTACTAGACTCTTAGCAGGGATCTGAGATAAGTTTAGACATAAATCTTTGATTAAACCCAAGCATTTGACTCTGCTCGAATCAAAGGAATAAATATCCTTGTATGTTTTAGTAATTTATAAGCCTAAGCTTTCCATTACTACTTTGGGAATAAGATTATGTGAAGCTCCAGAGTCTAACATAGCATTGTGTGATATCCTATCATGTATATTCAAACTGACATAGAAGGGAGGGATAGCTCCTTCCTGGTATTTTCCTTCAACCTCTGGACCAAAAAACAACTCAAGTTTGTCATCTGTCAAGTTTAACTTATCAGTGTCACTTCCTCAGTTCAAAGCTTTCAAAACTTGGTTTTTGTACACTTCTTGGGTTACTAGTTCAGCTAGAGGTATGGTAATTTTTATCTTTGCAATCTCTCCCTCAAGGTTGAAAGGATCTATTGATTTTGTCATATTTACATTTTTTTTTTCAATTGAATTCCTTTCAGCAATTCTGATTTGCTGAACTTTGTTTGGATTTCTATTTGGGAAAATTTTGTTAGGGCCACTAGCTGAAGTGCTACGGCTGCTTTGTTAAACATTAGGCTGGCTACTTTTCTCTTTGTTTAAATCTGTTTTCTTAGCCAAAATGTTGGGTTTCTCTGCTATTTTCTTAGGCTGATTTTCTACATTTTTCCTAACAGTAGTGCTAGTGTTTTTTTCATTTGAATTATCTATGTTCCCTTTGCTCCTAAGATCATATTGTTTTTTCACCTCCATGATTTAATTTTCAAACCCCAATCTATAATCATCAGAATCCTCATATGTATCTTCATTTTGTTCTGGGGAGAAGAAACCTTGTTCTTCTTCAGTGAGGTAAACATCATCCCCACTGTCTGATCCAATCAAGTTTACATGATTTTCTCCCAACCTTTCAATCTCCCTTTCTTCCTCTTGATCTACATAGTTTTTTTGGAAGGGAGGTCTAATTTTTTGGTCATTGTCTCTCTGCCTATCTTGATTAGGGTCTCTTCTCAGATTCTGGTTTCTATTTCTATTTTGGTTTTCTCTAGGAGGCACTCTATCATTCAGATTTATCTTTTCAAGCATCCTCTCCATTACCTTTACTAAGTTATCAATTTTAGTATCTGATACTGAGGTTGATGGCATTGTATCATCCCTGTATGTAACTCTTTTCTCTGCCCTCAACCTAGCTCTTTTTTCAATCAGATTTGCCTCCACACTCATGGCTCCCCTCTGCATATCTTCTAAAGTTGAGGGGTCTCTTTCTCTTAGCTAATAGGCCATTTCCGGGTCAAAGCCTTCTGGGAATTTAGCCAAGGCTAAGCCTAATGGAGGTTTCATGTCTGGAGGAAGTGTATTATACACACTATTGAATCTAGTGCAGTAATCATGGACACTTTCCCCAGTATTTCTTTTGAGGTTAATATAGTCTGAAAGGATTTGGAGGGGGTTTTTTCTGATTTTCCATTTGTTTATGAATTTTTGATATAGAGAAGGAAGTTCATTTATGCTGTGAGGAGCTAAGTTTTTAAACCATTTCTTGACTTCTCCTCCTAAACTTTGAGCAAAAATTCTCATTTTAATAGTCTCTTCTTCTATCTCCATGTAATCAAAAGAATCATTCATTTTATCTACGTGTTGTTGGGAAATAGTAGGTTCATTTCCAGTGAAATGAGGAATTTTGGATTGGTAATCATTTGGTAAGGGAACCATGGTTTGTGGTAACACTAGTGGAGCATACCATGCTGCCATGGCTGGAAGGAAAGGTGGATTTACAAGGGGTGGATTGACAAGAGGGAAAGTGGGCTGGAATGGAGTGTTTTGGACAATGGTGGTATGGATTGGAGTGGAAGAAACACTTGGGCCAGCAGACTGGTTTTAAGAAGATTTGTTTCAAAAGAGGCTAAAGTTGTGAAGAAGCTGGGAATCAGGAGGAGTAGAAGGTGAGGCTTCTCTACTAAAGCTTTGTTGCAAACCTGCAGTTTCAAAATCATCTTGGTTTAAATCACTTTGAGATATGGTTTTGAATATGTTCTTTGTATGATGTAAATCAAAGTGTAAATCCTCTAAGACAGCAACGTTTTCAAGGACAGATTTTGTTCTTAAGAGGCTCCTATCAGCAGCTGATTTTCTAGAATTAGAAGTCTACCACAAAATATTCTCTGGATTGTCAACTATTGTATGAGGATTAGGGTCTGGATGAGATCTAGTGTTGATCCTATGTGAAGCCAGACTATTTTTTCAAAAATGAGAGAGGCTGAAGTTTTTAGGGACTGTTTTTTAAAGGTTTTGCCTCTCACAGTGTCTTTATCTAGAATGGGACTAGGTTTCTTAAAATTATTTAAGTTTGGTTAACACATTCCTAAATTGATCTAGAGACCTAGATGAATAATAGGCCTACTGGGGCTAGTGGAGTCGCCAGGTGGAAACTTTTTAGCTTTTGTGAAGGTAAAATGTTTTATGGTTCCACCACCATGTTTATTATGAAGCCAATCTGAAATATTTTTGGATTTTTATATTTCTATGGTTATGAGAGTGTGCTATATCTGATTTCAACACTTAGCTAAGGTGCTAAAACAAACAGAGTCTACTCTATGGCACACTAACTGATTTTCTTATACATTTGTAGGACTAAAGAGTTTATAATAGTTTTCTAGGCTATCATATATTCAATAGGTCCCACCGTGATCGCCATTATGTTGTGGTCCTATGTTTTGATAGATTGGCTAACCAAAATACAAGGCAACATTATAACCAATCTTTAGAGTTTCAGGATCTAGTCCTCCTATTCTCGGAGAGGGATCTCTCAAATTGTTTGCAAAGATATGTCTTGTTTGCTTTTAAGTATTGATTTTAGACTAGTTATTAAGTGCAGGTGTTTTTTTGGTTTGTTTGTTTGGTTGAATTGGTACAACAGAACATGAAAGTTATAGGTAGTATAGATAGAAAGAATAAGTGTTAGGTTCATTGGGCAATGGAGTCAAGAAGAGGTTTATGACAAGCTCATCAATGGATATGGGATATCAAAGGGAAAATCTAACTTGGCCATAGGATCCTTTAGTTTTTGTGAGTGAGATGGACATTAATGATTTTGAAAAGATAATTTTAATTCTCAGCAAAGGGAACTTGAAAACATAACTTGAACAATAAAGAGGTATTTGATAGACAAGGCTAACCATGAATTCTACAAACCACACATTAAGCAAATAATGATTTCAAGACAACTTTCAAAATGAAATCTAAGATTCGGGAGCACATCCTATTTCCTCAAATATTTTATTTGAAAGGACTTAGAAAACATAAAATATTCACTTATAATTGTAGTCATAGAAGAGGGAACACCTAACACATCTATTATCACAACTATAAAGACCTTTAAAACAATTTTTCAAGCAGGGACAAAGGGTATGATCAAAATAGACCTCCTTGGCTAACTATAAACAATGGTACTTCAAAGGGAGACTTCAAAAACAGTTTTCAAGTGGCAGCAGACAAGCAGGGAAAACCATAAATCATGTTGGAACCAACTATTTGAAATATTAGAGAAATAAACAAGCATGAGGACTAAAGAGAAATATTAAAGACTCTAAAATACCTCAGCAGAAGAAAACATAAAACAGTGAAGGATAAACAGGTCTAAGGTGCTTCCAGGAGTCATTTCTTAGCCTAAAATTTTCATCCTACTGTAGTAAGAATTTATGAAACATAATGAAAACAGGAAAAATAGCAGACAGTTAAGAATACATCACCAATAGCCAAGATCAGGGATCCAATGATAGAGCCTTCTCAAGAACAAGCATGTCAAAACATCATCAAGCTTCCAAGACTTCAACTTCAAATAGACTATGTATTATTTCAGAGAGTTTCAGTATTTCAACTAGTGACCAACCAACCCTTTACAATGTGCTCCTCAAGGAGGTTTATAAGAAAATGAGGAGGTGGAAGAGTTCCTAGGGTTGAAGTGTAATTAATTCTATACTAAATGCAACTCCTAGCCTTGAAAACCATGCAAGGCATAAGGCAGGAATGCATTGAATTACAACTCTGTTTCATTTATTCTATTTCTGCTTTTTGGGCTTAGTGGGAAAAAATATTGACTTTAAGGCACTTTCTTATCTTTGCAATAACTTCTACTGTCAGTTGGGATATTTTTTTTTCTTGTAATAACTGTTCATCTGTCTTTGGCCTTAATGTTTCGGACTGAGATTTGATCTGGGTATTCCTTTGAGGCAGAGAGGTTGTAGGTGGCAATTTTGGTAGCTGGGGATTCAATTAGCCCTTTGATGTGGCATTCGAGGTCTTCTGGATCTGATTTGTGGATTAGGCCTTTGATTCTAGAGTTCATGCCTTGATCCTTTAAGCTTTGATTAACATCTTTAAACCTTTGATTATGCTCTGATCTTAATATTGACACTGATGTTCTTTCGTTTATTGATGCTGACTGTGTTTGTTATTTGCAGGTGGGCAAAGGGTTTGTTGGAAAATTTGTTTATAAAGCCGATGATCATGACTTATCGGCCTTTTTAAAACATGTAATTATCACTTTAAAACCCTTTAATTTGTATCAAAGGCCGTGAGGATTGTCATCCTTGGCCAATAACACCGTAATTTTTTGCATGGAGGGTTTTAACCTTAATCTTCATTAAATCTGCATAAAAAACAAACAAATATTATTTAAATCCTGCGGAATTTGGTTTAGAACTGCTTAGGAGGGTTATGGAAGAGGTCGGAGCTGTGAGGATGAATGGATGTAGTGGAAAAATGGGAGGAAAACCCTGGCAGAGTAGCTAACCAGGTCCGGTGGGGGTTTGAGTGCGATGAGGGACGTGGACTATTAGATCAGGAAAATCTATAGTGGAGATCGTCTGACGAAGCATTTCGGAGAATAGATGAATGGAAAATGAATGGGGTTGTGATATAATACGAGCCATTCGATCTCAGAGATCGACAACTGGGATTATAAGCGAAGGCATCGTTGTGGAGAGTGGCGGTAAGTCAGAAAACCGAGGATGGTTTTCACAAAATAAAATGAGGGGAGAAGGTATTTCCTGAAAGAAATGTGATTTCATACATCACTTGACACATGTCCCTTCCAATACCGCCCATTTCGCAAAAAAAATTATCGTTAACCTTTGGGCACAAAAATTTTGCGACTCGCATCATCGACCGTTGGATTGGAGGCTCCAAATCCAACGATGCAGAATGAGCGCGATGAGGGATAAGAAGCACGGTCGGGAAAGTAGTGGGCCCGGCGATGACGTTTTCTTCTTTGTCGCAAAGCGGGTTCAATGGTTAGATCGGGTTAAGTCCCGATCGTTGGATCATCTAAATGGACGGTTGAGATTCCAAGATGGGGCGGAGAATTTAAAAGGGGAAATGGGAAGGCAGGTGAAATAGATGGAAGGATGATTGCCCGAAGGCCATTGATCTGTGGAGATCAATGGTTCACATTAATTCAAATCATAACATCAGTAAATGATAAAAATAGACTAAAGGAAAGGTTTTTATGGGGATTTATGTATTTAAGCGCCCGATTGCTGGGCCAAGGTTGTATGAGGAAAAAAGGTTTAAAGGTAATAAGCCCTTAGGGGCTTAAATGCCTTATAGTGTAAAAGGGTGTTTTTAGGCCAAAAATAAGGATTTTCAAGACCAAAACAGGGTTCCGATAGGTGAAAGAAAGGGTTTTTTTTTAAAACCAAATAAGGTAGAATATAAGGTTTTAGAGAGGATTAGGATGTTTTGAGGGTTATATGAAGGTGTTTTGGGGGGATTTTGTGAGGGAAGCAAGGATGAAAATGGAGAGTTTGTGGGATTGGAATGGAGAGGTAAATGGTGAGAAATGGAGTTTTATAAGCAGTTTTCTCTTGGTGAACAACAGGTACTTTAGGGCTAATAGTGAAACAGCAGTGAAGATTAACTCAAAGGGTAATAATCATCATAAAAAACTTCAAAAGATGATAAGGTTTCAAAGAGAACTATCTCTTGAAGGTTTAAAATGCAAGCTTAGCCATGAAACCCTTTTCTTGATTAGCACCCTCGATCCATGGTACGGTGATATCATCGTGTACCTCCAGACTTCTAATTTTAGGTCTGAGTTGAAAAAATATGCCCGACGCCGCATTCGGCATCAGTCGCAACCTTATCATATTATTGGAGATACCCTCTATCGTGTTGGAGTCGATTCCGTGATCCGCTAATGTCTGACCCTCGAGGAAGCTGAGAAAATTTTAAATGATTGCCACAGTGGCGCTTGTGGAGGTCACATGTCTAGTTATGCCACCGCACAGAAGATCCTTCATGATGGCTATTTCTGGTCATCCATATTTAAAGAATGCATTGTCACAGTACACAAATGCCATGCATGCCAGATATATCAATGCAAGATGTGTGTGCCACCTGTTCCTTTACACCCTGTCATTACTGTTGGTCCTTTTGCCAAATGGGGCATCGATTTTATGACGTGTAACCCTCGCTCGGCCGGGGGGCATGCCTATATTATCGTCGTCGTCGATTATTTTACAAAATAGGCCGAAACAATGCCTACACTGGCTACGGACGGTAAGACAGCAGCGCAATTCATATTCAATCATGTTATTACTCAGTTTGGTGTCCCTCAAGCCATCGTTACCGATCATGGTTCACATTTTTGGGACTATATGATGGTAGAGCTAACGTCTAAGTTGGGTCTGCATCATGACAGCTCAACGCCATATTATCCTCAAGCTAACAGCCAAGTTGAAGGCGTAAACAAATTTCTCGTTACGATGCTTCAACGAACAATTGGGATCCATAAATCAAATTGGCATATCATGTTGTTTTTATCTCTATGGGCTTACCGAACGTCGAGTAAGAGTGCAACCGGATTCACCCCATTTCAGTTGGTGTACGGTCTGGAAGTTACTCTTTCGATTGAATGTGAAATTCCTTCACTCAAATTAGCTATGGAATTACTACTTAATACTTCACTCAAGGAAGATCATCTCCTCTATTTAGAGATATTGGATGAAACTCATCGCTTAGCTGCTTTGTTAATCGAAGCACAAAAGAAGCGAGTCAAAGCTCACTTTGACCAAACAGTTTCCCCTTGTTCTTTTATCAAAGTCGACCTCGTTCTCCTGTACAACCAAGCTCATGACAAGCTGGGGGCTGGTAAATTCCAACCCATGTGGCATGGGCCCTACATCGTCAAACGTGTGTTACAGAATGGGGCTTATGAGCTTATTGATTATGAAGTTTATCCCTTAGCACAGCCCAGAAATGGGTTGTATCTGAAAAAATATTATGCTTGAGTCATTCATGCATGATATGTGTACATAGGTGTTTTTTTCATTTTTGTGCATGTTTAGGTTTGATGTGCTTTGTAAGATTTTTTATACTTATTGGGTCTTGTTGGTTATGCAGATGTCTATTACCCCTTATGTCGGTTTCGTGGATGGTGCTTCCCGCAGTACCAAAAGCTTATCTTCAGAAACCTGGGTAATTTATAATCCTGCTAGTGAGTTGATTAATATACAAGGAATTTGTCTAGGATAAACTACAAACAACGTCGCGGAATATAGTTCTGTTTTGGAACTATTAACTGAGGTAGTTAACCTCGACATATGCGCATTTCTTGTAAATCTAGATTCACAGCTTGTTGTTCTTCAACTTAACGGTCATTATTCAGTCCGAAACCCATGCATTTTGAGATTGTATTTACGTATTCGTTTCCTTGAAAGACATTTTGATCTCATCACATATCAACATATACCAAGACGAATGAATACATTAACTGATGTAGTGGCTAACATTGTATTAGATAAACATTTGCGCAATTTATAAAACATCATCATATGTAAATAGACCCATGTAGAAAATAGATGTATATATATATATATATATATATATATATATATATATATATATATATCGATTGTTTGCAGCGTGTGCATCATAAAAACCCAAAAAATATATATGTATGTTTTGGTTACATCGTGAGACAACATGTCTCTCAAAAATATGCGGAAATAAAAAGTCTAGGTGCCTAATCAGCGTGGTGTTCATGATAGCACGTCACCGCCTGTACCAACCGCCTCAGCAAGTGATGGATACGACTCAGCACCCCTACAGTATGCCTCTGGTAGGCCCGAGGAACATCATCAAGGCGAGCATAGTTTGGGATCCCACGGGCGATCCCCTCCATATTTTGTACTATCTCCTCCTCGTCGCCCTCACCATGAGGATCGAAATCACGAGGAGTTCACCTCACTATCAGTGACATACCTGCAGGTCTCTGTGGGCCAACATCTACATACATATAATATTAATTGTTAGAACATGCATATATACCAAAAAATCATAAACTCATGAAAATAAAAAATGAGTCTCACCTAGTTATTCGTCCCAATCCTCTCCCTCCGGGAGTGGGAGGTCTGGATCACCGATGAAGTCTGTACCAGAGTAAGGCTAGTCCTCCATGACAATCAGTTGTCAATGGAGCCAATCAAAAAATTCTGGCCTCTAGGACATCTGCTGGCCACCCCCTGCTCTAGGAATCATCACATCCCATCGGGCCATCTATGGTTCTCTGGGTGGTGGCATCGGGACAATGACCTCCTGACACTGGAATATCGGTAGTCGTTCCAAGAAGAATGATACCAAAATTGATCCATACCCAAACTGATTCAGTTTGGTCTTCTTGCACTTGGTTAGTTGCCACTTAATGTTAATAGTCACGGCCTCTACCCAGTTGTAGAGGGTCGAGGTCAGGCAGTCTACGGCAAGAAGCAGTTGTGTCTTTGTGGCCTCATGAGGTGCTTGCAATCCTGCAGCCCGCGTGATAGTGTGCAACACTACTTTTAGTGCCAGATCCGGGATGGTTTGGATGTCAACCATCCTGCTTCCTGTTCCTTTGCGTGCCCCTCAGCACACTTTGTTGATCACCATCCCCATACTTTCCCCCAGAGGGATGGGTATCGGTCAGCATAGGGACTACACCCCTCCGCGATAATCATGTGATAAAATACACATCAGAGACTTCGAGTTCGAGTTCCTGATCTCGAAGCATGAACTTTTCTTGGTCTTCATCCTAGATGCTTATCAGATACTAAATCAATTCTGGCTGAGCCCAGAGGCACGGTGTTAGGAATAATTTCTTTAGCCCACAGTCTCTAAGGGCATCCATGCATCGATCATTCTCCATGGCAAGTTCATCTTCCTCACTATGTTCCCTCTCTTTCCACTCAATCACCATTCTTTTCTTGGTACCTGCACACATTGTTGATATGAGCATTGTTAGTCTACTTGGGCATTAAAATTTGCAAGCAATTGACTTCATTTTTCTTAAAATCATGTGGATTTTTAGGTTGTGTGGTTGGCATGACTGTTTCGCAAACAGTCACGCCAATGGATGCGCCCTCTGTGTAAAAAATATGTGATTGGCGCAGGTCTGTGCCCGAAACCCACGCCAACCACGATGCCCTAGTTTTGACAAATCATCTCCTAAGAAATCAAAATGGCAAATACAGGTAATGAAATTTAGCTTAAAAGATGGAAAATGGTGTCGGCTCTTACCTGAAACTGACGGAATCAAGATTGGTTCATTGGATGACTCACAATCATCACCACAAGATCACAAAGAAAATGGGTCATTGTTGCTCCACAAAGAGGTAAAAGTGAAAAGTAAATAATTTTTACCACTTATGGAATTTTATAACTTTTCATAATCATAAATTAGGTTTTAAAACATATTTGTCGATTATTTTATTTTATTATTTTCGAGAAATGGGTTTTACACATGTCTTTTGTGCAGCGATAGGTTTTCCACATGGTTATGATGAAGAAACGAGTTGTATTTTATACTTTTTCGGACTCGGTAAAAACACGAAAAATTCACTACTGGAGTCACCTTTCAGCTCTTTTCTGACTCTCTAAAACTGAAAAGATTGTCGAGACGCTTGTCATTTTGAACTCGTTAAATGGCTGCGAAATGATATCTACCAAGTATACGTTTACCCCTTTTCCGGGCTAGGATATATTATTTATGAAAAAGGAATACCTTAGCCTATCATGACTAAGAGGTTCTCTCGGGTGTTGTTTTCTACCTTTTCAGATCTGAGAGACTATTTACAAAAAGGGCCTTATTGGATTTTTATTTTCTGCTTTCTTTTCAAACTCTCTAAACATGAAAATATGTCAAGTTCTCCTTTTGTCAGGCTTGTTAAAAAAGGATGACATCAAACTCCGTCATTATGACATTACTCGAGTTCCTCCTTCCTAGGGCTCGTAAAATGTACTAGGTTGGATTTGTCCAAAGGAAAAACTTACATCGCAATCATATGATATCCCCTTCAAGCTTGTTTACAAAAATAATTGGGGTAGTTGCCAGAAATGGTGGGGGAAAATGGAACCAGACTTTAGTCGGCAGTATGTCACTCTTGAACATGGCACTTGTCTGCATTCGTGTCGGGTGGGGTACATCTCACTTCGTCATTTGTTTGCCTCCATGGGTTTGGGTAATCTATTTTGACCGCTCATCTGCTCTTTGCCACGTCACCATGACCTTAGATCCCTTGATGTCAAATTCTGCCAAATCCAGTGTCATGCCGCCGATATGTTCAAGAGAAGTTTTGCCTCTGCAATTTTCAACCTCTCTCTGATTCTCTGTTGGTCTTGATTCGAAAATCATCATATTCCTCTGTCTCATGTCGATTATGTGGGAAACATCATGGCCCTCCTTCGACCAAGTCACTTCCTATCAAATTCAGCTCATTTTCCAGGAAGTTGATCCAGAGACTTCCTTCAGGTGCCCTAGATCTTGCATGCCTTAATGGCAGGTTCTTTGCATCTGTCGCAAGGTTCACATCATTGGCCTTCGATCAGATGATTATACGGGTGTTTGATGCCATATCATTGTTCACATTCCATGGATTTTACCTTTTTATACCTTGAGAGACGTTGTCATTATTGGATGTTTCTCTCGCGTCTGTTAACAGCTCGCATTATTGGCTAGTAATCAGACGATGTTTCTACATGTTCGACTTCAACTCCTCTATTCGCATGCTTGAACTTGTACTTTTTTTGGGTTGGGATGGAGCGCAAGAACCTAGGTTTTTTCTGATAAAATCCAGGCTGTGGGTTCTTTGTGGATTACTATGACTTATTACATGACTCTTCTAATTGGATGGTTGCGACTGTTGTCAACAATTCTTGTCACCCCTAGAGACAACCTAGAGTTGCCATAGACTAGTGCCTAGGACATCTTATCATAGCAAGGAGCTCATAATATAGCTTGGGTTGTCAATCCAAAAGCTCTCTTACTATCTCTTGCAAAACAAGGAAATTAGTTTAAATGGAACCAAACTCTCTCAGAAGCTGATACAAAGATAAGGATAATGTAGGAACAACATGCAAAACTCCAATACAAAAGCATCAGACAGTTAAGAGACAGCTTACTACAAAGAGGGCCAGTTCAAATAATATGCCACAGAAATCAAATATCAGAAAGTGGATACAGTGAAGAAACATGAAGAAGATACTAGTTAGCATGAGGCTGATACCCAGATACACAACAAAACCACATATGGGCTTATCCAACTAAGAATCCATACATGAAAATGGCGTTTTAAAAGCACCCTCCTCAAGTAACTAATATAGCAGAAATTATGGATGAAATGAACATGGAACAGTATATCATGACTAGGCCTATTTAAAGCGCTTGACTAATCCAAGTATGGGCACCAACTAGGATGAATCCTTACTTAAGACCAGTGAGCCACTTGCATTCTAGAACATGATACAAGAAGATAAATAGCATGAAATGAGATATTATATTAACACATAAGAAGAGATTACATACTGTGGGATACCAAAGACCAGAATCCTCATTACAGTTATAACTCCTCCTCACTGAAACCCTACGGGCTCTGAGCCTTCATACAAAAACTTTACAAGATGTATACAAAAGCCTTTCACTGCACAGTTTGCTGATAGAAATCTGGAACCCTTACAATGTCTTTCTTCTTGGCTTTTATAGGAAAGACCGAAAACTCTAGAGAATGAGGTAGGTAATGTACATTGAATTGACTCATTAAAACAAATTGACGAGAAAAACCCGCCTATACTGTTTGACGGTGCTGAACTGGTGCAAGTACTCTGCTGCTGCTTTATGGAATAAATGTTGAGGATGAAAATATACTCTTAACTAGACACAAAGAATAAAATATACAAATGTTCTGTACTTGACTGGAAGAGAAAAATCTACTACAATAAAACCTTGAGGTTGCTTGTGTTTGTGCATGGTACTCCCGGTCTTCCAATCTTTGAATTAAAATTCAAAATCATAAGGGTGGGCACTGGCTTTCTCGATCTTCACTGATATTTGTATGCCGCCCAATAAATATTTCTTGCTGTGTAATCTTTCCCTCTGCAGGCGTCTTTAGGGTTCAATGGATTTTATTTATGCTTCCATTAATGAGGTCATATCATAGCAACCACCGCCAGCCTTGTTCTTAAATTTCTGCTTTTAAAGACTGTCCTTAGAGAAGATCTTGGCCTCTGCAACGGAGGCGATATATTGCGGCAACTCCTTCTCCATATAAACCTGCAAAACTCGCAAATATATTAGAAAAAATAGACACAGGTGCAAGGGGAGTGGAGGTGGAAACAATGGTGGCGTCGATGATATGGCTACATGGCAGGAACATGCGGGGTGACGGTGGAATTACAGAGAGGTTTTGGTAAACAAACAGGATGTAAGTTTTCCACGTAAAACATAATGTACAAATAAAAAACGATGAATATGGATGCGGCGCATGTATATAGGTGGCGAGAATGGAAATGCAATGGGCACGCGGGGTGATGACACATAGGCGTATGAACAACCAAGGGGAACAGATGACATGGCGGAGGACTTTGTCGAGCGGGAAACATGTGAGTGATTATGGGACACACGATCTCTGAATGAGATTGACGGTTAAAGTGAGCTGGAGGGAAATCAAAGGTGGGCCAGGGACGCGGTTGTCGTAGGTTAAAACGTGTGCAGCTCCGGAGGACGACCACCGTTGGATGGAGACTTCGATATCTGACGGCTGCTATGGATTCCGCTGCCCGACCTTTGACCGAAATTTAATGCGCGAAATTGGAGTGGTTTTGGGATGTACATGGGGACACGCGTCATGTGGAATCGCTGCCATTTGATTGAAAATTGCCAGCCCGGTGGAGGTGGTGCGGAATAAACAACTGGTTTTCGGGCGCGGGGGCCACCACGGATACTTTGATTGCGGGCCGTTGATTTGATTGAGATCGGACGGCTACGGTTTGGCCTAAAAACATAAAGCGATGAGCCCCATTCAATTAGGCACACGGTTTTGCGCCTGGGTCACATGGGAATCAAATCAAAGGGGGCTGAGACCTTAGGGGCTAGGCCTGATACAAATTTTAATGGCGGGTTTAGACCTTTATGCACGGTGTTTTTAGGCGGAGAGGTCAACGATAGGAAGCATATGGAAGTTTTCGGCCATGATAACAGGTTTGAAAGATCATGGGGGAGCATTAGGCCAAAAATTTAGGTCGAAGGGCTAATATGCACAACATCGGCTCCATCTGGGGACGGTGCGTTCATTTTTGGACGTGCCAAGAACCTGCAGACCACTGATCATTTCTATGTATACCTTGATCTTCTACTTCCTTTAGCATTTTTCTTCATAATTTATCATCGCACTCATAAAACCAAAACTGAAGAAAAACATATATACAGTATGGTACATCAGGCTTGTTCTGCTTGAATCAGAATTGAAAGTAGGGCTTAAGAAATTGGCCATTTACAGGGGCGTCCAGCAGATCACCCTGCAAATTTTCTAAAATAAGTGTATTATTACCTTTTAGCTCCATAATCTTAAATGGGCCAAAACAAAGTGGATCAAATTTAGCATGTTTTCCCTTTTCAGCCCTCCGGATATCCCATCTTAGAACCAGATCACCAATTTGAAATTTCCTGTCTTTTGCATGCTGATCAAAGATGTTTTTCATTTTCTCCTGATACTCCGCTAATCTCTGATTCACTTGGCTCTGTGTTTCCTCCAATTCTACCAGTTGGTTAATTCTTCTGACCATATCATCTGGTTCTTCCTGACTCTCCTGCATGAAACGTGCCACTGGCAAAGCCAATTGCACAGGAAACACAACTGCTCGCCCATATACCAGTTCATAAGGAGATTTCCCAGTTGCTCTCTTGCTAGTTACTCTATTCGCCCACAGAGCAAATTTCAATTGGGAATCCCAATTCTTTTGATTCTCATTAATTGTCTTCTTCAAGGCCCTTACCAGAGTTTTGTTAGAAGATTCTGCCAAGCCATTCCCCTGTGGATAGTAAGCTGTGGAGTGATTTAATGCAATATTATACTGCTGGCAGAAATTTACAAATTTATTGGACTTGAAGGCCTGTGCATTATCAGTTACAATTCTAGCTGGACAGCCAAACCTGGATATGATGTTCTCTTCCATGAATTTGATGATTACAACATCTGTAGCATTTCTCGCAGGTATGGCTTCCACCCACTTTGTAAAGTAATCTGTTGCAGTCAATATCCATTTATGTTGGCCACTTGAAGGGGGATGTATTTCTCCAATAAAATCTAATCCCCATTGCTGAAATGGTTCATCTATATGAACTGGAATTAGGGGAAAAGCAGGTAGCTTTTGTCTCTCAGCGAATTTTTGACACTTATCACATGCTCTAACCCAATTAAAAACATCTCCAAATAACTTAGGCCAATAAAAACCAGCTCTCAGTATTTTATGAGCCGTGGCTCTCCAGCTGTAATGTCCTCCACAGATCCCTTCATGAAATTCTATCATTATACTTTCCACTTCATTATCTGTGAGGCACAATAACAGTATGCCTGAAGGATCTCTCCAATATAACTGACCATTGGCAACTATATACTTTTGTGATTTCAGCCTCAAAGCCCTATATTTTGATTTATCACAGCTGGGTGGACACCTGAGTGTTAAAAGATATTCAACTATTTCTTTGTACCAAGGACTAGTGAGATACTTTAGATGTGCTTTTTGAGTGGATTTTTCCGGTCCTTGCTGGCCTTTTTCATTTTCTAACTCTTCACTTGCAATCATAGATAAATTAATGCCCAAGGCTTGATGATTTGATTCAGATAACATTTTAGCAAGTCCCTGTCCTTTAATCAGCCTAGTAGGTCTGATGTCCAGATCATATTCTTGTATTTTTGCAATCCATCTTCCCCTTTTTCCTTCACTGCCTCCTTGAACGAGGATATCTTTGACAGCTGTTGTAGGAACATATGCAGTAATGTGGGAATACAAAACATATGTTCTAAAGGCTTTGAGGGACTTCACTAGGGCATATGCCTGCTTTTCCAGTATGTTATACTTCAATTCTGCATCATGCAATACCTGACTGAAAAAGGCTATTGGCTGCTCATATCCATCTTTATTTTTCTGCAACAATACTCCAGCTATTGTATGAGGTGATGCAAACGAAAATATCACAAATGGCTTTGTATAATCAGGCCCAGCTAGCACAGGAGCTTCAGCAAATGCCTGCTTTATCCTTGTGAATGCATCTCTAGATTCTTGGGACCATTTCACTTTGTTATTCTTTTTCAACATATCAGTTATATGCCTAACTATCTCAGCATAGTTAGGAATAAACCTTCTCAGGAAATTGATTCGGCCTAGAAACACCTGCACTTCCTTCTTATTCCTGGGTAAAGGAATACTGTTTATAACTTCAACTCTCTTAGGGTCTATTTTCACACCATCTTTAGTTACAATGTGCCCTAAGAGTTTTCCCTCATCTAATGCAAATAAATATTTTTGAGGATTGAGGGAAAGACCATACCTTCTGCATTTTTCAAAGGTTCTCTGCAAGTGTTGAATGTGTTCAGTATCATCCTTTGAAAATACTGTGATATCATCCAGATATAACACCAGAAACTTGTCCTGCTCTCCAACAAAAGCTATGTCCATTTCCCTCTGAAAGGTGGCTCCTGCATTGATTAGCCCAAATGGCATCCTGGCATACATAAATGTACCCCATGGTGTTGTAAATGCAGTTTTCTTCTAATCCTCTGGGAAAACAGCCACCTGATTATAACCGGAAAACCCATCCATCATTGAAATTCTGGAGGCTCCGACCACTTTCTGTAGAATGTGGTCCATCTTAGGCAATGGATAATTATCTTTTAAAGATGCTCTATTTAAGTTTCTGAAATCTACACACAACCTTATTTCTCCATTTTTCTTTCGAACAGGAACAAGGTTTGCTACCCATTCTGAGTATCTCAATGGCACAATTATTTTTTCCTTCAGCAGCTTCTTGATTTCTTTTTCAATAGAGGGAAGCAGCAGAGGATTTATCTGTCTGAGCTTATGCTTATATGGCTTTGCATCTTCTCTCAGAGGAATTTTATGCTGCATAATACTAATGTCAAAAGTTTTTAGGTCCTGATAGGACCATGCAAATACATCCTTATATGACTGAAATAGCTTCAAATATTTTCTTTTATATTCCTCTGAAACCTTTTTGGATAATTTTACAATTTTGGGCTCAGCATCAGTGCCCAAATTCAAGTCTTCTACTTGATTTTCTTCTACTATTTTATTATGCTGCAATGGAATATCATCTTTGTTAAATAATATTTCTAGAGGTACCAGACCTCTAGGTATAACATTTCCTTTCAGCTGCAGCACTTTACTTCCTGCCATTTCATCTTCCCATTTGTTTTCTGCAATATTTCCAGCTTCTCCTTCTTCATTGTCATCAATCTCCATACTTGAAAACTCCCCCACTGTCTCCAAGAATCTCTTCATTTGTTCATCATCTTCAAATACTTGCCAGTGCTTAATATTATCTGGGATGGATGGTCTGTAACGTACCTCAATTTCATATCTCAAAAGTGGATTCTGTGGAGGACGAAATGTGCTAGCAGCCACAGAAAGAGAATCTGCCATTCTATTCTGCTCCTGGGGCATGAACTGTATGTTGAATGCTGAGAAGAAATTCTCCACCATGTCCCAAACTTCATTTCTATATGCTCTCAGCCGAAGATGTTTGGTCTGGCATTGATTTCAGACCTGTCTTACCACCAGCTCAGAGTCTCCCATGACTTTTAATCTTTGTATGCCCATATTCTTGTCTGTCTGTAATCCCAACAAAAGTGCTTCATATTCAACTACATTATTGGTAGCCTCATATTCCAATTTAAAGGATAGTGGGACCCATTTTCCTGTAGGAGAGATTAATAACACCCCAGCTCCATTGCCTTCTCTTGAATTTTCCCCATCAAAATGTAAAGTCCAGATTCCAGCTTCATAATTTTCTGAAGGCTGCTCATCCTTAATTTTGAAGGAGGATTCATGCACATAATTTTGATCCTCTTCTAGCATAAAGCATGAAAAATCTCCTTCTTTACTATAGAATGGTGAATTTTCTGAGCAGTCAGCCTTAGTAACTACCTTGACAAATTTAGTCTCTCTGTATAACCTCCTCTCCTGTCCACCAAAAATTGGGATGGTAGCATATGTTAAATCCAGCTTAATTGACCCACCAATTTTTGTACCCCAGGACCTTGACAGCAACATGCCAAAGCGGGCTGGGATATCAGCCACCACAATGTCCATGACCACACTCTTTGCTGGAATTTGGGCCAAATTGACCACTAAATCTTTAATCATCCCCAAGAATTTGACTCTTTTGGAATCAAATGAATAAAGGTCTTTATATGGGCATGTGATTTGCAGTCCTAGTTGTTCCATGACTGACAAAGGCATAAGATTATGGGAAGCCCCAGAATCTAGCATACAATTGTGTAACAACAGGTCATGAATAACTAGAGACAGATAAAAAGGAGGAGTAGAAGGATCTACTTCCTCAACATGTGGGCCAAAGACTACCATGGGTCTTTCTTCTTGAAGGTTTAAACTATCAGGCACAATTGATATTTCAAGAGGGAGCATAAAAGAAGTAACTTGAGACTGATATGCAGGTTGTTTTAGCAGCTCGGTCAAGGGGACTGGAATTTTAATTTTCTCAAGTTATTTTTGCAAACTAAAAGCAGGAGGGGGCTTTTCTATCACAACTTATTTTTACTCTTTATTTTCAGCTGAAAAATTAATTTCTTTTGACACAGATTCATCATTAGGAGGACTGACTACTTTTGAAGAAGAAGGAATCTGATCATTAGGCTGCAAGGGAGTATTTAGAGGACTCTTACCTTTTTCTGTGTTTCTCTTTGTTGCTGATTCCTTCTGAGTAGGTACCTCCTTCTGAGGTGGCTCCTCTTCTTGATCTTGAGTTCGGGTCCTCTTCCTTGAAGATCTGAGATCATATTTTCTATTGAAGTGTGCTTGCATGAAATCAGCAAATTGTTTACAATAATGATCAATCTCTGTTTCTTCTTCTTCTTCTTGCATTGGGCATTCCATTTCATCATTGTTTGAGAAAGAAAGATTTGAATCTTCTAGTTCATAAGCAGCATCTTCAGTGGAGTCATCTGCTGGAACTTCCAGGTACAAGGGATGTGGTACCTGATCTTGTTGCTCTTTTGCTTCTCTTGGCAATATTTTCAAGGGTGGTCTCTTGTACTGAGGATTTTAACCTCTGTTTTGAGCATTATAAAAATTCTTGGGAGCTGGGTTCTTGGCCTCCAATTCAAGTTTAACCATCTTCTTTATCATTTTGCTTATTTCCTCCATCTTATCTGAATCCTTCTCCTGGTTAGAGGAGGAAACCTCTTCTTTACCTCTCCTCCTAGTATCCTGTTCAACTTTCCCTTTTGATTTCCCAGTGGAGGCAAAGTTTGCTTCTAGCTCGAGGGCATCTGATTGAGCATCATCTAAAGTGGCTGGTTTTATTTCCCTCAATGAGAAGCCAAAATATGAGTCAAAGGCTACTATGAAAACCACTTTAGCAGCAGTCTGGTGAGGCTTCATCTCAGGAGGCAAGCTCAAATATAACTTGTTAAATCTTTTAATAAACTCTAACACTCCTTCATTATGTTTCTTCTTAAGAGTATTGAATTCAGTAATACACTGTCCATGGTCTTTCTTTTCTCCCCATTTCCTAAGAAAATTATTCTCCATGTCATCCCAGGTGGTTACTGAACGGTTTCCCAATGTCTTGAACCATTTTCTAGCTTCACCCTCAAGAGATTGGACAAACAGTCTTAAGACCACATCCAGGTGTTCTACATTTAAATTTTCTGCAAATGAGCAGAAAGTCTCAAGATGTTTCTGAGCATCAATATCATTTTCTCCACTGAATCTGGGCAATATCTTCAAATAATCCTACGACATATAATTAAGCACTTGTGGCAAGGCCAAGGGAGCATATTTGTTCAATAGGAAAGCAGGAACATTTGCCATTGGAGGAGGTGGGGGTTGTGCAACAATTTGATGTACAAATGAAGGAAGGGGAGGAGGAGGAAGTGGAGTATGTATAACAATGGGAATAAAATGCACAGAAGCCTAAGGTGTAGATGGGAATATTTCACGGTTAACAGCAGCTACTTCTGTGACTTCTTTAGCTTCTTCAGCCTCAAGGGTAGGATGAGGGTTATCTTTGGTTCTAGCACTTCCCCTGGGTGGGCTATCTGAGTAATATTCGGGATTTTCCTCAGTGGAGTCGGGATTTTCCACTGGGATTTCCTAAGAAGAAGAGGATGGATGATCTTCTACAGAATATTCAGGGACTTCAGCACGGGCTGATTGTCTTTCTTTCCAACTTCTTCTATGAATAATCTTCTCTGGGTCAAATACAGAGGATGTCTTTAACTTAGAGGAATCTGACCTCAAATGTGGCTTTCGAGGAGCCAGGACTACCAATAGATTTATCAAATAAAGAACAGTGGAGTCACCAAGGTGAGAGATATGCAACTCTTCAACTCTCTGTGCTCACCTGATTAGAGAGTGAATATGATTTGTCGAGGCCCAGGGAAACTGATATTCTTAAATTCGATCCCCGGCAACGGCGCCAGAAAGATGTTGTCGACAATTCTTGTCTACCCTAGAGACAGCCTAGAGTTGCTATAGACCAGTGCCTAGGACATCTTAACATAGCAAGGAGCTCATAATATAGCTTGGGTTGTCAATCCAAAAGCTCTCTTACTATCTCTTGCAAAACAAGGAAATTAGTTTAAATGGAACCAAACTCTCTCAGAAGCTGATACAAAGATAAGAATAATGTAGGAACAACATGCAAAAATCCAATACAAAAGCATCAGACAGTTAAGAGACAACTTACTGCAAAGAGGGCCAGTTCAAATAGTATGCCACAGAAATCAAATATCAGAAAGTGGATGCAGTGAAGAAACATGAAGAAGATACTAGTTAGCATGAGGTTGATACCCAGATACACAACAAAACCACATATGGGCTTATCCAACTAAGAATCCATACATGACAATGGCATTTTAAAAGCACCCTCCTCAAGTAACTAATATAGCAGAAAATATGGATGAAATGAACATGGGACAGTATATCATGACTAGGCCTATTTAAAGTGCTTGACTAATCCAAGTATGGGCACCAACTAGGATGAATCCTTACTTAAGACCAGTGAGCCACTCGCATTCTAGAACATGATACAAGAAGATAAATAGCATGAAATGAGATATTATATTAACACATAAGAAGAGATTACATACTGTGGGATACCAAATATCAGAATCCTCATTACAGTTATAACTCCTCCTCACTGAAACCCTACGAGCTCTGAGCCTTCATACAGAAACTTTACAAGATGTATACAAAATCCTTTCACTGCACAGTTTGTTGATAGAAATCTGGAACCCTTACAATGTCTTTCTTTTTGGTTTTTATAGAGGAGATAGAAAGCTCTAGATAGTGAGGTAGGTAATGTACATTGAATTGACTCATCAAAACAAATTGACGAGAAAAACCCGCCTATACTGTTTGACGGTGCTGAACTGGTGCAAGTACTTTGCTGCTACTTCATGGAATAAATGCTGAGGATGAAAATCTACTCTTAACAAGACACAAAGAATAAAATATACAAATGTTCTGTACTTGACTGGAAGAGAAAAATCTACTGCAATAAAACCTTGAGGTTGCTTGTGTTTGTGCATGGTACTCCCGGTCTTCCAATCTTTGAATTAAAAATCAAAATCATAAGGTTGGGCACTGGCTTTCTTGATCTTCACTGATATTTGTATGCCGCCCAATTAATATTTCTTGCCGTGTAATATTTCCCTCTGCAGACGTCTTTAGGGTTCAATGGATTTTATTTATGCTTCCATTAATGAGGTCATATCATAGCAGCCACCGCCAGCCTTGTTCTTAAATTTCTGCTTTTAAAGACTGTCCTTAGAGAAGATCTTGGCCTCTGCAATGGAGGCGATATATTGCGGCAGCTCCTTCTCCATATAAACCTGCAAAACTCGCAAATATATTAGAAAACCCAGACACAGGTGCAAGGGGAGTGGAGGTGGAAACAATGGTGGTGTCGATGATATGGCTACATGGCAGGAACATGCGGGGTGACGATGGAATTACAGAGAGGTTTTGGTAAACAGACAGGATGTAATTTTTCCATGTAAAACATAATGTACAAATAAAAAACGATGAATATGGATGCAACGCATGTATATAGGTGGCGAGAATGGAAATACAATGGGCACGCGGGGTGATGACACATAGGCGTATGAACAACCAAGGGGAACAGATGACATGGCGGAGGACTTTGTCGAGCGGGAAAAATGTGAGTGATTATGGGCCACACGATCTCTGAATGAGATCGACGGTTAAAGTGAGCCGAAGGGCAATCAAAGGTGGGCCAGGGACGCGGTTGTCGTAGGTTAAAATGCGTGCAGCTCCGGAGGACGACCACCGTTGGATGGAGACTTCGAGATCTGACGGCTGCTATGGATTCCGCTGCCCGACCTTTGACCGAACTTTAATGCGTGAAATTGGAGTGGTTTTGGGATGTAAATGGGGACACGCGTCATGCGGCGTGTGGAATCGCTGCCAGTTGATTGAAAACTGCAAGCCCGGTGGAGGTGGTGCGGAATAAACAACCGATTTTTGGGCACGGGGGCCACCACGGATAATTTGATTGCGAGCCGTTGATTTGATTGAGATCGAACGGCTATGGTTTGGCCCGAAAACATAAAGCGATGAGCCCCGTTCAATTAGGCACACGGTTTTGCGCCCGGGTCACATGGGAATCAAATCAAAGGGGGCTGAGACCTTAGGCGCTAGGCCCGATACAAATTTTAATGGCGGGTTTAGACCTTTATGCACAGTGTTTTTAGGCGGAGAGGTCAACGATAGGCAGCATATGGAAGTTTTCGGCCATGATAACAAGTTTGAAAGATCATGGGGGAGCATTAGGCCAAAAATTTAGGTCGAAGGGCTGATATGCACAACAGCGACCATAACTGAGTCTAGTTTTTTATCCTTATTAATGGATGATTGCGTCCATACCTCGGATATCACTTTTATGTACTCTATTATGGATGGTTGCACCCATGCCACATATCATGTATTAGGGATATCAGTTGTATTTGTACTTGCAGGTTTTTCGACAGCAGTGTTTGGGTCGAACGCGTTCTCATAAAGCATTTCACCCCTCCCTCTCTCTCGGACCTCATGCTTTAGGGGGCATCTGTTACACATCATTTTGTCACTGTCCCTGAAATCCCTCATCCCACATATTGGAGGTTCATCCCCATGACTTGTGAATAGTGTCATACTTTGCAAACACCTTCTTTGCATCCTTCTACATAAGGACATCATTTCTCCTGATGGACATTTCCTCAAAAAACACACAAAACCTATGTTTTGGCCTTGGCACAGATAGCCAGTTCACCCCTCGTGCTGATGTGAAATATTTTCACTAGAGCCCACACCACCTAGCGCTCTGTCTCAGTGCAGCCCCCACGCCAAGCTATTTTAGGAATGTTTCTTAAAAAATTAGAGGTGGAAGTTTCCTTCTAACCACCTCAGGGATGAGTCACTGGAAGTGGTTAAGTTGATGAGCCATGGATCTCTCTCTTTAGGTAGTGGTTTTCACCTCCCATGGAACACTCCTTGAATATAGGCCTCCCTTCCATAATTATAGAGATCCTAACCTCTCCCGCTCCCTCTATATAAACAAGCCTTGTCCCTTTATGAAAGCTAGTTGAACATATAGCCAAAGAGCCGAACTTGGAGAAGAATACTATAGCTGAGTAATTGTTATCGAGAAGGTAGAACCAAGGAGAACTCCATAGAGAGAGTCCCGTCCGAATTCTTGACGAGCCTTTGTGAGACGTGCTCTTCTTGAACCCTGCTGGAGGAGATCGCAACGTCGAAGCTTGGTTGTACTCTTCCTTTAATTTATTAATATACTCGAGTATGGTGTTGGTTTCATCATTGTGTTATGTTGTTTATGTAATGAAATTGATTTAATCCTCTTCGACTGACTGATAGTTACGAATGTGAATTAGTATGTTGTATATTGTCGTTGTTTCTTGTGTGTGTGTGCAGGTGTCCGAGCGTGAAAGCGACCGGATCGTGATCTGTCAAACCAGGAGCGAGGAGTGAGCCACTCTTTCCGATGAAAACAACAGCATAGGACTTCCGATAAGTCATCTATCAAATCTTTGTCCATTCGTTAACTAGGAATCAATATTATAGCTTGTCTTGTTTGTGGCTAGACCCACTCTAGGGCTAGTGGGATCACCTCTGTCCGCAGAGGGGATTTACCTCACCAACAGACATCTCACGCACACTCGGGAATCACCAGTTCAATATGTTACATCACTGAACCATCGAGTATACGGATCTCAATCATGCTGAAAGGAGCTGGAGCTGAGAAACAATCAAGTCAAAGGGCTATAAGGAGTCCCTTTGCCTAATCCAAGGCGTTGAACTAGAGTGGAAATTGGAACCAAGGTACACTGCCCTATAGACCTGTCTTCTGGAATGAATGATGTGATGTCGACAGAAGGAGGTCCACCATAGGTGAGGCAATAAGGGTTCCTCAACTGTGGCATGAGAGAAAATAGTAGAGCAACTGACAGACGGACATGAGGGGTGATGATGAAATGGGGGGTACTGAGTAGCGAACAAACGACTTCCCTTGTTAGAGCATAAAGGGCATGGACGACCTAGCAGCGACTGACACAATATCATAAGGGATTGGGGATAGTGGGACTGGAGGCCATAATGTGCAACGCGAGAGAGGGACCAAGCAATGAAGGATGGAGGACTATAGCGGGATATAAAGGGACTTGTGATAGACTCCATGAATGCGATGATGACTCAACTTGGATGCTCTAAACAAGGGTGACTCAATGGTTCTGCCACACAATAAAGGTCCAATGGGGGACCATAGAAACATGAGTACAAGATGGTAACTCATGACGAAAATTGACACGCACGTGGACAAGTATGGGGGAAAAGTGGTGCCCCCAGTACGAGTGTTGCAAGTGAAGAAATTGGATTTTGAGGAGGGGTGAAGTGATGCTTCCTGGATAAAAATTTTCCTGGTGAAGTGTCAAATCCTAAAAGGTTATGATCAAGCTACCTAAGAGAAATAAAACATGCATTTCAGGAGGGAAATGCTAAGGGCAATATTTCTTAAGGTAGAGTGCATTGCGAGGGTTAGGAAGGGGGTGTCCTTCGAAATCCTCTAAGATGTATGCCCCTTTTCCTAAACCCTTACTGATAATGTAAGGGCCTAGCCGTAATGAGTCAAACTTCCCATGACCAAGGACATCATGGGCTTGGTCATACACTAGAACAAGATCGCCTTCGTGAAAAGTGAGAGGGTGGACTTTTTGGTCATACTGAGCTTTGGTGCGTTTCTTAGATGCTTTGATGGTTTGCAATGCAACACAACGGTCTTCGGAAGCACGTTCAAGCATGATAATTCTTTGTTCTAAAGGTTGAGTGTCAGGGAGAATTTCGACGTCTAGATGAAGGGAAGGGATTTCACACTCAATCGGTAAGGCTGCCTCCTCTCCAAAAACAAGGTGGAAAGGAGTAAACCCGGTGGCGGTTTTAGCAGAATTTATATAGGCCCACAAATTAGGGAAGAGCATAAGGTGCCAGTTGGTTTTGTGCTTATCCATGGTTCATTGAAGCATGGATTTAAGGATTTTACTGACTGCTTCAACTTGGCCATTACCTTGGGGGTAATAGGAGGAGGAATATTGGTGCTTAAAACCCAACAATGAGGATAGCTCACGCCATATCTCATCTTCAAAATGTCGGCCATGGTAAGAAACCAATTGTTTCGGAACTCCGAATCAAGCGATAACATGGTTAAAGAAAAAGAGGGTTGTGGTAGTTTTCATGTTGTTAAATGTTGGCATGGCCTCATCCCACTTTGTGAAATATTCAACCACCACGATGATATACTTATGGTTACCAATGGAGGACGATCGACACTCCATAAAGTCGATGTCCCACTTGCAAAAAGGATCGGCTGAGACGACAGGATAGAGGGGAGCTGAAGGGGATCGTGCCTTGGGGGTGAAATGTTGGAAATTGGAACAGTGTTTGACTGCTTCAATGCAATCCCTGAAGAGAGAAGTCCAAAAATACCCAGCGCACATAATTTTATGGGCAGTGGCAAGACCAAAGAGGTGGCCACCACAAGCGCCGTTATGGCATGCATTGAGGACTTGCTCAACTTTAGCGTGTGTGAGACAAAGATGAATGAAAGTATCTATACCGCGAACATGTAACAATACATAGCACAAAGCTCCTCACAGCTCTCAGCACTATCTCACATGCTACACACACACTAGCTCAAATATGAACAAGTCACAAGTTCAAATCTCTTCCACTTGTCTACCTGCCTCTACTGCGCAATCCAAGATGAGAATGAATTAGATCCAAGTTCAAATCCCCTTGGCTTGAACTACGCAATTCTCATTGGCAATCTCAATCAATGTGTGTGCAAATCTCATGCACAATTATGGTCACAACTGATAGTCACACTCACCCTTTCACCCACCTCTAACACTAGTCTCCACTGAACTGTCCATGCATTGCAGTTAACTGATGTATTCTTTAGTTGATTTATGAGTTAATAATTAGTGAATTAATTATTAATTAATTCACACCACTCATCACTAGTGTATTTATTAGTTAGACTAAATACAACTAGTTCAACTAAGTTAAACTGAACACAACTCCACCAACTGTCTCATCAACTCCACCAAACTCTGCCACATGAGTTCTAACTGAAGTCAACCATGAAATAGCTCAACTAACCCTTAGGAAAAGCGTATTTCCTTATTTCAGCTGCATGTTCCACATCCAAGCATCAAACTGAAGTTCTCCAAGAGGATAAGATGATGTTTATAGTATAAATATTATTAAGGGTTAATAATATTCGACTGTTCTATTTTTAGCCCGGCAGTCTAAAAATAGATTCCACCTAATGTCTAAAAATAGAATTCCATCTATTTTTCCAACTTGACAAACCATCGACAAATAGCATCCTGCAACTCATAGAATATGATCGACATGTCTAAAAATATACATAGTCTAAAAATATACTTTGCACCAAAAATCACCTGTGTGGGCCCCACCTAGTTTAGGTGATCACTTTCCAACTAGGATCAGGAATGATGTTTCAGGATGCCTCCTTCACTATTTCTTGTTGCAATATTCAACACTCCCTCTCAACAAGAAAGGACTGTCTTTGCATGCGACATGCAACTCCATGCATTCGCCCTGCAACCTTCACAAGCGCCATGCAACTCCATGCATCTGCTCTGCAACTCCTCTGAAATTTAATAGGCACCAAACAACTCAATCAGTCTGATGCATCTATCATCAAAGTCTTCAACTTCTACTGGTACCAACTGCACATGTCATCAGGAACCACTGCGTTGTTGAACTCTTGCACCCATGCACTCTGCACTTGTTGTCAACTCTGATCCGCGCTCCAGTATCTGACACTGTCACTTTGATCTGCCTGCATCAATCCAACTGATCATGCTACTGTTGCACTGTGGGCACCTCATAGCCAGGTTCAATTCATGAGATCCACACCATCTCAATGAATCCTACCCAGAAATATCCTCTTGGGATTACTCATGCATGTCGCCCCACCTCTCACTTGGTGGTATAGCCGCATGCACTCCCTCTGCCCATCTGGCACGAAATTTCTCTGCATGAGTGGTTTCTCCCACTCCATGATCCTCATCTTGTGGCTGCTCCACATCCTGAGGTTCACTATTACCTGCATGCAAAACTTGCTCCCTCTCAAGCATCAATTGCATGTCTTTCTTGCACTTCCCAATAGTAGGAAGCTTCGTAGACATCCCATCTACTTCAAGTCTGTAGAGATTCTTTGCTCGAATCCCAACCTTCTTGACTTGTCCTGTTCCCTTGTGCCGAAGGAAAAATTTTCCTTAACTGAAGACAACTTCATACCCTTTATCCTCTAACATTGCAACTGAGATCAAATTCTTCTTTAAACCTGGAACATGCACTACATCTTGTAAAAGAATGAGTTTACTTGACTCCCTCTGAAAGGTTATGGTACCAATGCCGGTTGCATTGTATCGTCCATTGTCACCCAACTCAACATGCAACTGGAGATCTTTCTACACCAAGTCACTGAAAATATTCACATCTCCCGTCATGTGAAAGGAAGCGCCACTATCAAAATACCACCCCGATCCCAATGCACTAGACACCATGCATGTGATCAATGAGAAGTCTAGCTCAAATTGCGAGGCAAGAGCCTCACCAGCTGCAACTCCAGCAGCCTGCTTGTTCTTCTTCTTCTGTGGACAATTTGTGGCGTAATGCCCATGCTCGTGACAGTGAAAACACTTCACTTTGGACATGTCACGCTCTTTACCATCCGTACCGGATTGAGAAGCATTCTTCTTGCCCTTCCCCTTCCTTGCTTTGGCAGCCAAAGCACAATCCTCTTCATCAGATGCCTTTGATGAAGATCCATCCCTAGTACTCCGCCTTATCTCCTCTTGCACAAGATCTGACCAAAGTCGCTCCCATCCTGGCAATTTCTCCCGACCATTGACAGAGTCCTGATAGGAGTGCCAACTCTTCGGAAGACCAAGGAGAGCCAAGTCCACCAAGTCCTCTTCATTTACAGTCACCCCCACACTTCCCATCTCATCCCTGCATTGGGTGAACTTCGTGAGGTACTTGGGTATACTGTCGCCTTTCTCCATCTTTATGTTTTTGAGTTTATCCTTGAGTGCCAACTTCCTCTGGTCGCTCTTGCTTTGGAATAAATCTTTCAACACTTTCCACATCAATTATGGAGAAGCTTTTCCATGCAGGCTGGATACAATGTGATCCTTCATGCCCTCCAACAGAATCCTTCGACATTTTGTTGTCTTCTTTTGCCAAGCCTCAACTTGAGCAGCATCAGTAGGCTTTGGGACTTCAGCATCTATGAACTCCTTCAACCCATTATCTTCTAACACTGCCTCCATCATGTCCTTCCATGCAACATAATTCGAGCTGCCCTCAAGAGCATACTCCAATCGCAATCCGTTGAAATACATTTTGACTTCGACACCAAGAAAAAAAACTGCTGCAAATTCGAATTCCACCAGCTCAAAAATCAACCGCCCCTAATCTGTGAGAACAAAGTATTTCTAGCACAGAGATCAACTGTAGGGGCATTTACTGGATATATCACCTTTCAAAGAAAGGATGGATCCAGAGGCTACCTGGCCCTCGTACAGACTCTGTCTACTGAAATAAAATGTAATCACTGTAATAGATCTGATTACACACTATTTAATCTTCATGCATAATACATAACCTCTTCTACAATTGATCATTAATATGCGGAAATAGAAGCGGTCACATGCGCACATTAAAACATAATCAAGCACACATATAACACAGTATGTAATGGGGAAAGCTAATAGCTGAAAACCCCCAACTATTTGTATATTATAACGATAGAGAACATGTAACAATACATAGCACAAAGCTCCTCACATCTCTCAGCACTATCTCACATGCTACACACACACTAGCTCAGATATGAACAAGTCACAAGTTCACATCTCTTCCACTTGTCTACCTGCCTCTACTGCACAATCCAAGATGAGAATGAATTAGATCCAAGTTTGAATCCCCTTGGCTTGTACTGCGCAATTCTCATTGGAAATATCAATCAATGTGTGTGCAAATCTCATGCACAGTTATGGTCACAACTGATAGTCACAATCACCCTTTCACCCACCTCTAACACTGGTCTCCACTGAACTGTCCATGCATTGCAGTTAACTGATGTATTCTTTAGTTGATTTATGAGTTAATAATTAGTGAATTAATTATTAATTAATTCACACCACTCATCGCTAGTGTATTTATCAGTTATACTAAATACAACTAGTTCAACTAAGTTAAACTGAACACAACTCCACCAACTGTCTCATCAACTCCACCAAACTCTGCCACATGAGTTCTAACTGAAGTCAACCATGCAATAGCTCAACTAAACCTTAGGAAAAGCGTATTTCCTTCTGTCAGCTGAATGTGCCACATCCAAGCATCAAACTGAAGTGCTCCAAGAGGATAAGATGATGTTTATAGTCTAAATATTATTAAGGGTTAATAATATTTAACTGTTCTATTTTTAGCCTGGAAGTCTAAAAATAGATTCCACCCAATGTCTAAAAATAGAAGTCCATATATTTTTCCAACTTGACCAACCATCCACAAATAGCATCCTGCAACTCATAGAATATGATCGACATGTCTAAAAATAGACATAGTCTAAAAATATACTTTGCGCCAAAAATCACCTGTGTGGGCCCCACCTAGTTAAGGTGATCACTTTCCAACTAGGATCAGGAATGATGTTTCAGGATGCATCCTTCACTGTTTCTTGTTTCAATATTCAACAGGTAATGGCGAACAAGTGTTCATCGGGAAAATCATCATTAACTGGAGGATCCTGTGTACCGGTAAGTAATTCGGAAATGAGTTCAGCGGGGGCTAAACCTTTCTTACTTTTAGGTATGAAAAATTCAAGATTGAATTCTTGGAGACTAACGATCCAATGGGAATACTTCCCATTGATGATTCGGCGACTCAATAGGAAGGCCATAGGGTTGGAATTAGTCACGACCTTAGTGGAATGCATGAGGATGTAATGACGAAGTTTTTGGACCAAGAACACGATAGCCAATGCTAATTTCTCTTCATGTGAGTAGGATACAGAAGGACCTACAAGGTTCTTACTGACATAATAGATAACATGCTAGATTCCGTTGTCATCTTCTTGTATAAGGACTCCAGCGACCGAATAGGTGGAAGCGGAGATGTACAGGATGAAGTCCCTATCAAAGTCAGGAGGACGTATCAAGGGAGCGGATGTGAAAGCATGTTTCAAGGCATAAAAAGACTCTTGAGCATAGGCATCCCATATAAATGGAATGTTAGATCGGAGGAGTCTAAGGAACCCATGCACGGTGGTGGCATAGTCAGGTACAAACTGGTGAAGGAAATTAGCTTTGCCTTGGAGGCTTTGTAACTGGTGTAAGGTATGAGGAATAAGGAGCTCAAGGATGGATTGAACTTTCAATGGGTCAAGTGTTATACCATCTTTAGACACAATGAAGCCTAGAAGACAGTCGGAAGGAACACAAAAGACACACTTCAGCGGGTTGAGCCAGATATTATACTTGTGACACCAGAGAAAGACAGTACGCAGGTCGTGGAGGTGTTATGCCCGATGTTTAGAATGTGCAGTGAGGTCATCTAAATAAGCAAGAATAATATGGACTAGGTCATGGAAACAATAAGACATGGCCCGCTGAAAAGTGGCTCCGGCATTTTTAAGGCCGAACGGCATGACCCGATAAGCAAAGGTTCCCCATGGACTAATAAACGCAGTCTTATGCTGATAAGCACAACGGATAACAATTTGGTTGTATCCGGAGAAACCATCCATGAAGGATAGAACCTCGTGCCCTGCACACTCATCAATGATTTGGTCAATGAATGGTGTGGAGAAGTTGTATTTGGGACAAGCTTTTTTCAGGTCGTGAAAGTCAGTGCAGACATGGATGGTGCCTTGTTTCTTAAGGACAGGAACCAGGTTGGACACCCAAGTGGTGTATTCGATAGGATAGATAAAACCAACCTGCTTGAGCTTATCAATTTCAGCTTTTACAGCTTCTCGTCTGGAAGGATTAATGGGTCTTGTTGGTGTCATGTGATTTGGCAGATTGGCATGCCAAGTGACAAGGCAACATGCAAACCAAGCTTTAGAGCTCTAGGATCTAGCCCTCCTATTCTTAGAGAGGGATCTCTCAATATGTTTATAAAGATGTGTCTTGAATAGTTTAGAAGTTGATTTTAGGCTAGTTATGAGGTGCAGGGTTGTTCGTTTTGTTTGGTTGGAAAAATATGTTTCATGCAGTATAGATAGAGCATGGGAATCTACAAGCCATTGGGCAATGGAGTCATGTGAAAGTACAAATAGTTCTGAATGAGAAGGAAGGGAAACCAGAGGAAAAATCTAACTCGTTCAAGGATCTGTTGAATAATATAGGTGAAATGAGATGAACATTAAGGACTAAGAGTGAAAAGCAAACTAAACCCTTTCACAATGACTTAAAAGATTCGGGGAACGCCGTATTTCCTCCAGTAAGCTCAATGTTATGGAATTAATCAATATAAACACTCAAGGAAAGGGATAAATGTATACTAAAACCTTCTTAATGAATTATAGGATTCGGGGAACGCCCTATTTCCTCTTGTAAGTTCACTTTTGAGAGCTTAATCAACAAAGACATACAATTGCATTCAAAGAAGAGGGAACACCTTAAACATCTAGGACTGCAATTATAGGGACAGTCAACACAATAATTACAGTAAGGAATAGAGGGTATGATTGAAACAAGCCTCTCTGTCAAAATGCAAGCATTAATAATTAAAGGGAGATTTCATATACAATATTCAATGGCAAAGAAAGAGGGAACGCCTAAACAGTCTTTAACACAACTAAATTTACCATTTCTGAAATAAAACAAACTGAATATTAAAGAGAGCTATTAGACTACCCTGTCATGTTCAGTAGTGGAAAACATATAAATAGTGAAGGATAAACAGGTCAGAGGTGCTTCTAAGATACATTTCTCTGCCTAAACTTTTTATCCTACTGTAAGTCAAAGCATAATGGAACAAAGTGATAAACGAGAAACAACATTAACAATAAGATATTACTTCACCAAAACTAGGCTCAGGGATCCAATGGTCCAGCCTCCTTCATCAATAGAAAAAACGGAGACTTCCACACTCCTTCAGAACATGAATGCTTCTTCAAAGCAGCAATCTATGTATTACTTTAGAAATCACCAAATGCCAACCTTTTACAATAAGACTTCAAAGATTCTTTATAGAGAAAAATGGGAAAAGTAGGTGAAGAAGGTTTTAATGATCATTAGAGATAGGAGAGGGCATTTGAATGCTCCATTCTTTGTCATAAACATAACATTAAATCCTAGATAGACTTAATGACTTCGTTGCTTGTTGAGGCCCCTTTGACATGATAGAAATCACCCCACAGAGTGTCCTTTGGGAGGAAATACTATCTGCAGTGGTACTGTTATCTCCTTTGGTGTGAGTTAAGTGGAAGAATGGGCTTTGAGGACTCCCATACTCCTAAATAATTGCTTCTGACAACTTTTAGTAGTTTTTTTGGTGTAATAACTGCTTGGAAGGCTTTTATGCATGGAGATGGGCTACGTCTGTGTCAGTCAAAATTCTGCACCAGTAATTTCTCTATCCCTTTGTACTTCAACCTGTTTTAGCTTTGTTTATGCTTTATCTTTGCTGATTTCTTGAACTTCTTCTGTACTGATGCCCTCAAAGGTTTTACTAATCTTCTATGCCTTGTCCTCTGCCACTGGATATGCAATCCTCATCTTTCTAAGTGTTATGTGTACAGGTGGAGGGTTTCACTGAGCTAGAGGGTTTACTGAGGGTTTATGTCTATGACCCATTGACTATCATGAATTTACCCTTTGTTCTGGTTCCCTTGAAGTTTATTCCTGGCCCTGATATTCACTATCTGAGCCTCCGTGTCACCTTCGTGACTGTAGGAAAAACTGCTAACAGAGTTACTCTTTTAAACCTGCAAACACACAAAAAAATCTTTATGAAATCCTGCGGGCTTGGTTTAGACTGCTTTCGGAGGCTCTGGGGTGGCGGAGGAGCAGTAAGGAGGTGGTGCATGCAGCAGAAAAATGGAAGAAACACTGGAAGAGCAACTGACCAGGTCCGATGGAGGTCTGAGTGCGAAAGGGGACATGGGCCATTAGATCAGGACGATCTACGGTGGAGATCTCTTGATGAGCGTTTCGGGAGAGATGATGGGAAACAAACTAATTTATACCGCGATAAAATATGGACCGTGCGATCTCAGAGATCGACGGCTGGGATTAAAACTAAAAGAGTCGTTGCGGAGGGCAGTGGTATGGCGAAAAACCGGGAATGGTTTTCGCAAAATGAAATGGGGGGAGGCGGTTTTGAGTGAATGGAATGTGATTCCATACATTGGCCGACACGTGGATTCTTAAAACCGCCTATTTCGCAAAATTTTGAAACGCTAATCCTCGGACATAAAAAATTTGCGATATGGAGTGTCAGTCGTCAGATCATGGGGTGTTGATCGGACGGTGCAGGTCGCATGCAATAGATGAAGAGTTTCGAGGGCGGAAAGGTAGGTAGGATCCATGATGACATATGCAAAATGTGTCGTGGAGTGGGTTCAATGGTGAGATCGGGTTAAGTACTGATCGTTGGATCATCAGATCGGACGGTTGAGATGAAAATATGGGGGTGGGATATTTTGAAAGGAGAAAAGCATGAAAAGTGAACGGGCGGAAGGATGAGTGCCTAAGGGTCGTTGATTTGCAGAGATCAACGGTTCATATTTTTTCAAATTATAACATCGGGGAAACGAAAAATAGAAGGTAGTAAGGATTCGGAAGAGGTTTTATAGTCCTTTAAGCACCAGATTGTAGGGCTTATGGCCATATGAGGTGGAGGGATGAAAAATATAAGCCCTTGGGGCTTAATAACTTATAATGCAAAGATTGTTTTTAGGCCAAAAACAAAGATTTTTAAGGCCAAAACAGAGTTCTGATAGATGAAAATGAAGGGATTTAAACCAAATAAACGGGAGATATAAGGTTTAAATGGGGTTAAGATAATTTAGAGGTGAAATGAAGGGGTTTTGTGGGATTTTTGAAGGAAAAAAGGATGAAAAATGGAGATTTTGTGGGAGTGAAATGGAGAGGCAAATGGTGGGAAGTGGAGCATTATGAGCAGTTTTCTATTGGTAATGAGCAGGTTCTTGAGGGCTTATAGTGAAACAGCAGTGAATATTAATTAAAAGGACAAAGAATCATCATAAGACTTCAAAGATGATGGATTTTCAAAGGAAATATATCTCTTTAAGGCTTGAAAACAAATTTAGCCACCACTAGGTATATCAGAATTTATAGGTGGCTAATAGGTCTCAACTTTTGATGGACAGGATTGGCATCGGGCCATGTATCGATATGGTGTTTGACAATGGCGGGATCAAGTCCGAGCATTTCTGAATAGGTCCGGGTGAAAATATCATGGAATTATTTAAATAGCTTGGTGTAAGCCTCAATTTCTTCCAGGGTGCATTGGGTGCCCAAGGTGATATTTTATTCAACCCCTGGTTTGTTAGAAATGTCAATTTTAACGGTAGGAGAGATATTGGCCATATTTCCTTCTTTGAAAGCATCTGGTGCAGGAATGGGATTTCTAAACCAATCGACTTCATCAGGAATGAAGTCCTTAGTTTCCACAGCATATTGGTCATGAGACTACTGCAGGAGGAAGTACGCACGATGGTGCATATCATCCCATGGAAAGTCAGGATCGGTCATCACTTCCATAATGTCTTCATCAGAGTGAGATATGGGGTGACTGGAGGAAGGGAGACCACCTAACGTGATAGATCTACCTAACTCATCATCATGTGAAGAAAGGCTCAGATGCGAAACGTCATGTGGGATGATTGAAGAGTAAGCAGATAAAGGATCTACCGATGTTGAACCCAGGGTGATTGTTGAAGGGAGGTTAGGCGGAACATCAGGGGAAGTCTCCATGGGGGCTTCCATCGAGGGTCTCATGGATGAAGATAGGTAGAAAATGGTGGCCGAAGGCTCTGTCATGTTGACATCAAGAGGATGGATGTCAATAGGAGTAGGTAGATCATCTGGTTCTACCGAAGCAGAACTCGCAAACAAGGCGGGGGTGCACTTGTTGCGCTTGGCCTCGAATTGGTAGAAAGCTTCCAAAGAGGAATGATACTCTTCAAGGTGAGGATAGAGGTGACTGTAGTGGCCATGGAAATCACACAAAGCACAAGGGTTATTTGTGCGCAATGATCTGAGTTTCAGGACTGAATCGGGTATAGTGACATAGACCTTAGGGATATCATATTCCGGAAATGCCTCATTGACCATGAGCTTGAGGTGAGGTAACTCTAGACAAGTATGGGTGGCATGACCGACAACATCACACAAATCACACTGGATAATGCGCTTCGGCAGTCGAGGAGGGGCAAGGTTTGTCAGGGTATTCTTGTCTTTGGTTACCTTATTTTTGGCTTTAACCCCATTACTCAAAGTTGTCGCAAGAGGAGGAGGTTCCTGTTGAGGTTGTTGAGGCACCGTAGTAGTGGGAGAAGTCATAGCGACTGGTTGAACCAGGGTCAAAGCAAGATAAGGTTTGGGTTGACCAGGTGGGGTAGCAGCTGGGGGATTGAAGTACCAGACGGGAATCCCCAGGGTTAGGTTATGAAGAGAGAGGGTAGCCATAACAGGTACCATATAGACTCCGGGAGGGGGAGCTAGGAACGATATCTGACCAGAGGGGTAATGGCCAGGCGGGACGGCTCCAAGATGGTTAAGGCCTGGAGGAACTGTTCCAAGAGGATAAAGAGGCTCATGAATACCAGCTGTAGGTGAAGGGATAGGAGGAGGAGGTCCAGAAGGCTAAATCGAAGGGCTAGGAGCAGGTTGCGGAGGGCGAGGAGGCTGCTGACTAGTCAAAGCAGGCTGCTTGAGGGCAGCCCGAGATGATTGCATCATGCAAACATTCAATGAGATAGGATCAGAGACAAGAGGAGGGAGACCATGGAATGTACCAAGCAAAGAGGAGTCTTTGTAGACTCTGGGTGAGACATTGGTCAAAGAATCAATGGTTTTCTTATTGGCCACTGAAGAGATGATGGACTCAGGGGAGGTCTAAGACTTCGATTCGTAATATATCAACTGGTCAATGGTGACTATATTTCCATTATGAGGGAAGGAAATCTTGTGGTGAACCACAGATGGGTAGAAGACATCGCATAGGTGTAGCTACGACCCAATAGAATGTTGTAATCTAAGGATGCATCAATGACTTCGAATTCAATGCAAACAGTCTTTCCCGCAAGAGTAATAGGACAATTGCGGAATAAGCCAATGGGCTGGGAGGCGTGGTTGTCCCATGCTCGAAGAGTGATCATGGAAGGAGCCAACTCAGGTGATTTGAGTTGCTTCCAAACTAAAGTGGACATCACACAGGTGGAAGCCCCCTCATCAATGATGCATCGGGAAACGTTGGTGTTCCATATTTTTACTGGGATTTGGAAGGCGAAGGAAGCAGGAAGAGGAGGATGTTCTGAATGGTCGGTATCGAAGAAAATCAAGTGGTCATCGGTAGGATCTACAGTGCCCATGGCAGATAGTAGAGATTTTTGTTTTGAAGGGAAAAACTGGAGGAGTTCTAGCGTTGAAATCACAGCAGGAGATTGCGCCAAATCATCTACTATATTATACGAATGGGTAGCTTTTCCAAAAGCAGTGTTTTGGCATAATGGTCCCTTAGGGATATTGGTATGAACCTCTACTTTAAGCTGAGAGATCTGCAAGGGACCATGAGGTGTCAAAAGAGGCTCTGTAGAACCTGGAGGAGGGAGCTCGGGGACAGACATAGTGGGAGGCTTGTTGTACTGACGAGACCGAGTCGGAAGGTTGAGGTCGACGACAACAGGTTGATAAGAGTTCATTTGGGTGTTCCTGGTCGGGAATCCTACCTCTTCCCATTGAGTAGCTTTTGGGAGAGTTTGTATTGCATTTTCCACTATCTGTCTTAGGGCCAAGCTTCTTCTTTCAACTACAACGCAGATCCTGTTGAGGGTTTGGTTGTTTTTGCAAGCTGCAGCAAGTGGAGACTATATCTTTTAGATCTAGGCCATTTCAGTGCTCCTTTTCAGTAGAGGATGGTTCTACTTCATTGGGAGGACAATATTGAAGACATTGAGCATCATTTCCAGATCTTGGCATCAGGCCAACCTTATTTTGATCCCTACAATGCATTTTAGATTTTCAGATCTGCATTATTTCTGTAGGTGCAGTTGCAGGGTGGTTCAGTACACCATTTGGAGAGTTGATTTTATAGTGTTGGGGATCTGCCCTTCACTTTGAAGATATATTAGAGGAGGCTATTCTATTGATCATATCAGATCAACCACACTTTCAAGATCTGTAATTTTCAGTAGATCTGTAGTCTTAGATCTCAGATCTACATCTTGTACTTGGTGTTTTGCTGAAAACTCCAAGGGGGTTCTTTAGAGGAGCTTGTATAGTGCAGGGATTTGATATAGATCTAAATTTTGATGCACATAGAAGCTCTATATCTTATGTGTAATATACAATTGTTGCAGAGGTAATAAAATAATGCTGTAAGGGTTTTCCAGCTTTTATATATGGTTGCAACACCTCATATTGAGGGATTTCCTTAATTGGAGAACTAATTTTCTTGTTATGCATCTTATGGGCCACTTCTTAAACATATTTTTCTACTGTAATAACAAATGAAAGGTCTCCATATTTTCCTATTACTGTTTTAATGATGATCTGCGTTATTTTTATATCATTCTGCATTATATTGCTGCATTCCCCATTTGGGAATATTACAAAAGCTAAGTCTGGATCTCCTCAGAAATCGATGCCTGCATATGCATACTCATCGATGGTGACAACTTGTCGCCTGAACCAGGTGAAGAACACAGTCGAGAACATAATGGAAGATTGGCCTGCATGCCTAGCCATTAGTTCTACCCATCTTTGCATCCCCGGATCTCTAGGGTTAGACACACCCAATGTCACATGCTAAGGCTGCATCAGTGGAATCCGCTCTAAGGAAAATGAAATGAGGATTGAACCATAACTGAAGTTTTTCTTCCTTCCTCCCTTTGCCTTATTCAATTTTTATTTTATCAGAGAAAGTACAGCTTCACACCAGTTGAAGATTGTTGGCTCCATGCACTCTAGCACATACTGCATATATGATATATTCGCTACATGTAGTGTAATGGTGCTGACAAGTTTTGCGATCATGAAAAGAATGGTTCTCAAAGGAAAATCTCGAACTTAACATATTTTTATTTTCCCATCCTTTCTTGGCTCTGCCCTTGGATAGAAATATTGCAAAACATAATCTCTCACAGTCTCTCCTCCGAGAGTAGACACTGAGAGGGATATAGGCAAGCCTCTCCTCAACAAGCCTGTAATAAAGTATACATTCTACACTATAATAGGAACCACTTTGTTCCTAATGTGAAATGCATCAATAGCTAGATCCCATGATCAAACTAAGAACTCCAAGAGTTCTATTTGTTGCCTCATCCCTGACAAGCGGAAGTAATTTAACAAGCCACAATCTCTTAGGGCTCTTATTGTACCTGGATCATTTAGGACAATCATATTTTTTTCTTCATGCTCTCTTTCTCTCCAATTAATCATCATTCTAGTCCGATGGAATCCTGAAACATAACCGTAAGACCCATTAGAATCCTTTTCATGCAAAAAAGTAGACAAATTTTGGGTACATTGCAAGAATAAAAATGAGAATTGCACCCAACACAGTCTTGAACAAGGGATAGTGCATTTCATATTCACCTAGGATTCAATTTAGGTGCTCCATAATGCATTTTTTGATGCTCAAGGGTGTGTTTCCTTCTTTTGGAACAGAATTTACCCTAAGGGGCACACAAACCTAAAAATTTGCAATGAAAGGAAACGAATTGACTGCTGAAAGAAAGAGAGGGTTTATGGCACCAACCTGGATCAAACGACGATGAAAACCATCCACGTAAATGATCGCAATCAACGACTGAAGTTCAGAGGCAAAAACAGGTTCAGAGTTCCAAAATGCAAATGGTAACTTTCAAATGCTAAAAATGAATAGTAAAATTCTTTTAATTAGTCATTTGATTATTTGCAAATCATATTTATTGCTATGACTATGGTTTTATTATATTTTTATCATGAAACAGGTATTTTTAATCCATTTGATGTTGTTTTGAACAATTTTTACTATGAGCATATCTGTCATGCAGATTTATTTCAAGAATGATTTGACCACAAAGCATACTTTTATCCTTATTTTTCGAGCTTTGTTAAAAATGAAAAAGGACTTGAAGCACACCTTTATCTCTTTTTCGAGCTTCGATAACAACGAAAAAAGAACCCCTAGAGTCTTCTTTTAGATTTTTTCAGACTATGATAATGTGAAAATATTGTCGAGCACTTGTCTTTTCGAGCTCATAAAAGTAAATGAATTGATATCTACTTAGTATAAGTTTAACCCTTTTTCGGACTGAGATAGATTATTTACGAAAAAGGAATGCCTTAGTCAAACATGGCTAGGAGGTTCTCTCAAATATTATTTTACACTTTTTCGGATCTGAGCGACAACTCTACAAAAAAGTACTTATTGAGTTTTCTTTCGTCCTCTTTTTCAAAATCTCTAAATATGAAAAAGGACTGGGCTGCCACTATCGTTAGGCTCGTTAAAACATAAAATAGCGTCGAGCTTGTTGATCATGGCAAGAATTGAGTTTCATTCATCGCTAGACTCGTTAAATTACTAAATATAAATAAATTATTTGCCCGAAGGGTCGAATTATAGATTAAGCATATGTTATCCTCCTCAATATTGTTAAAAAATAAATAGGTACAAGTCGACAAATGACCGAGGAAAATTTGGGAAAGTGAACATGAGTTTTTACCGTAGTAGGTCGCTCTTGAACATGACACTTCTCTCCATCATCGTGATTGTTTGGGTTGGGTAATATTCTTGATGGTTCATTCATACCTATGGTTCATCATACCTTCACTTTGGTTTTGGGTCAATGCTGCCAACTCATCTCAGTGTCTTTGATATGTTCAAGAGAAGTCATCTAGTGATTACTCATCCTTCTGCAATACTCATAAAAATTCATTCTCATGACAGTCATCCCTGAAAATTGCTATATCAAGTCATACCTTTGTCTCCGAAATCAGTAATTCCCATTTCACAATAAAGTGGCTTCCTGTCGATGAAAAATCACCATCCAAGAAGTTTACTTAGAAACATCATAGTCCAGTACCATGAGGCTTATTACAACATTGGCAAGATCCTTGCTTCCAGACTTTTAATTTAAAGATTTTGTTTGGCGTTCGACATCAAATCATCTATTCACGCCCTACGAAATGTATTGTAGTACCTTGAGGGCCATTGACATCAATGGTGGTTCTCTCGTGCTTGTTAACAACTCACATCATTAGCTGGTAATCAAACGATGTCTTACCATGTTCGACTAAAAATCATATATTCACATGGCTAGACTTGTACCTAAACGATCGAGTGAACGAGATAAGAAGACCCCAGATCTAGTTTCAGCCATATGGGCTATGATTTCAGGATTTTTGTACACATCATCTGTATGGTGACCTTACATACAGAGCGTCATCCAAACATGGGCCTATATCTTTAGGCATGTCTGTATTGGGCAACATTCCAATGTAGATTACTTTCTGAACTATGTACATGTTATTAGATAGTTTATGTGCTGAGCATGGGAATGCCTTCCCTCAAAAATTCATGAACAAGAGGATATATCATGATGTAATTTATTGTAATATTGACGCAGGTCACCACTCTGCTTCAGCTCCAGCCCATCATAGTGTAAAACCTCTCATTCAAAAAATATTGTTATTATTAATCTAACTTCATGCTTTAGGGGGGGAATCTGTTATAGGTCAATTTGGGCACCATTCCCAATGAATTGGTTAAAATGGACATCATCCCCAGAACCAATGAATAGGGTCTATCATCCCATATAATTTCAGTTGCTACATGCCCTAAGACAAAGAACAAAGAAAAATCATCCATGAATTCCATTGCAAGGTTTCCAAGATTTGAAGTACATGTTATATCACCTATGAGCTCACCAATGCAGTCTCTCAAAGAGCTAACTAATTTGCATATGCAGGCACCTCCATTCAAGGGTGATCTGCAAAGAACTTCCCGACACTCAAGGGTGTGTTGGTCAATTGGGAGAGAAATTCTCATTGTTCCAGAATCTCCACATGGCTAGTGCCTTCTAGAAGAGTGCATATATGTCAAATTTCGAATCCATGTGTCCATTCAACACCTATGAACTGGGAAACATGTCTTTCCTATTATTAGAAAGTCATTGATTGTGAAACTACCTTAAGCTCATCTATATATTGAGCATAGATCCTAGTGCTTGAGAAGGAAGAGATTGAGTAGGGAAATGTTGGTGTAATTTCAGTTGAGGATTTGATTTGAGTGATATGCTGCTGGAGAGATGTGCATTGTGATGAGGTTGGGATGATGCTAGATATGGTGACATCAAATCAATCATTGATTGTAACCTCCCCTTCTATCCATTAATAAAGGTTGCTGCTTACTTTTCCACATATGTATTTGTATAAGTTTTTGTCTTTCATATTATGAATTCTTATCTGATGTATATGGTTCATTTTTCATTAATTTAACTGAATAAATTGAATATGCATCTGTATATTGCAATATCTTTGTTGTTTAGTGTTCATTCTTGCAGGAAATATTTTGGCAATCTAGCTTGGATTTGAAGCTACAACAAGAGCGACATAAGGAGACTTGGAAGTGCTTGGACTCCAAGTTTCTTGATCTATTATGTGTGTCTATTTACTGTTAGGAAAAGTAGTTTCAAATTCTTTAACCCGTTGTTCTAAATGTGCACCACATTTAGGGAAGAATGTTTTATCAGTAATCCATAATTCCGCATAACAAACACAACTAGGATCAAATGTATTGTAAGGGTTCCATTATAGGCCAATAAATTTCTTTCCACCATTGCTGTTAGGCCACGTTTTCTTGGTCCTTTGGTTTAGCCATTCCACTAAAAGGCTCTGCCATGTTTGGGAATACCACCAATCTAAACTTTTTTTAAAGGGTCCTTCACAAAATTAGCTCTGTAATTTTGACTTTTTGGATACCTCGATTTAATTGGGAATTACTTGTGATCCAGGAGGCCTTTTTGTAACTTCTATATCACCATAAATCTCTTCCAAATCTCTATCCAACTAAGTGGATTCAAACTGCATTTATGGTGATATATTATACAATAAATGGCTCTAAAGTCTCTGCACCTTCTCCATAATTTATTTTACTTCATCATCATCACCTTTTCCATCAATGACAACACATTTCTAACATTCTCCCCCTTTAGCATTGATGGACGCACTATAATAAAACAAAACAACACCATAAAACAAAAACACAGTGTACTTATTATTTCTTATTTTATTCTCTTCCTTTGGATGAAGCTCCTCCTTTGATGTTGCTCATATGTGTGTCGCTGCTATTATATACTTATATTTGTGTACTTATCCTTTTTTATTTTGTTTGAAGTTATTTCTCCTTATTTTGTTTAATCACAAATACTTATCCTCCATTTAACTTTGTGGTTTGAAGTTCCCTCTCCCCCTTTGATATCAATGGCAAATATACCAGCATGCTCCCCTTGTTAATTATATCCCCCTATCATGTTAATCTTGTGGACCTGACAACTCCATATTGATATGTTGAATTTTTGTTGGTTGCCTTTCTTCCTCTTGAAGGAAAATCTAGTGGAGTGAGGAAAGAGAAACAACTCCTAATATCTGCCTTAAATATTCAAATTGATCTCTTGGGAGAGGTTTGGTGAATATTTCAGCTACCTGATATTTTGTAGGTACATACTCTAGATTGGAAATATTATTTGAACGTGTTGATCTCTCAATAAATGGTACTTTATTGGAATATGTTTTTTCAAACAAGATTCTTTGACATGTTGATGGTACTTGTATTGTCACATATAATAGGAATAGGTTAATAATAAAACACTAGTACATATTTCAAAGTATGCTTCATCCATAAGAGTTGAATGCAATAAGAAGTTGTTTCTATATATTTTTCTTAGTTGTATATAAAGATATTAAATCTTGATTCTTGCTCAACAATGAAACTAGACATTTGACAAGAAATAAAGAAACACCACTAGTGCTCTTTCATTCCTTTATATCACTTTCCCAATCAGCATCAGTATAAACAATTAGTGAAAAATCTTTACCTCCTGGGTACCAAATTCCATTTTCCATCGAAGCTCTAAGATATATGATAATCCTCTTTGTTGTGAGAATATGTCTTTGTCTAGGGAATAACTGAAATATTCCAACAATACCAACTGCATGAATAATGTCAGGTCTTAAGGTCATTAAATACAAGAGGTTTCAAATAATGGACTTGTATAATGTCTATTCCACTATTGGTGATTCATTAGTATTTCTAAGCTTGTAACCTATAACCATTGGTGTGATCACCAAAAAACACTCCTCCATGCCAAATTTCTTCAATATTCCTTGAGATACTTATTTTATGAGATAAAAATACCTTTGGGAGTTTGTGCAATCTGCAAACCAAGGAAATAAGAAATTTCTCCAAGCATAGACATCTCAAAATAGGCCTTCATATCAGCTACAAATTAGCATTCTAGTGAATTTGAATCATTGGAAAATATAATATCATCAACATATAAAACCATGACTAATATTTTCCCATTATTATATTTAACATATAAAATACTATCAAATGCTCCTCTTTTGAAACCACACTTGAGCAAGTAATTATCCAACTTGTAATATCAAGCTCATGGGGCCTTCTTGGGACCATACAAGGCCTTCTTTAGCTTGAAAACATAAACATGTTGTTTTGATAGTTAAAAACCATTCAGCTACTCTATGTAAACTTCTTCATGCAACTCTCCATTTATAAAGGCATAATTGAAATCCATCTAATATATCTTTAATTTATTGAAACAAGAAAATGATAAAAACATCATAATAGCTTCCAATTGAGCAATAAGAAAAAAGGTTTCATCAAAATTCAGACCTTTGATTTGTGCATTTCTTTTGTAGACTAATTGTGCCTTGTTTCTTACCACTTTACCATGCTCATTCAATTTATTTATGAAGACCCACTTGGTGTCAATGACATTTTTATTTGTTGGTCTAGGAAAAATCTACCTTGTTTGATTTTTCTCAATCTGATCCAATTCTTCATGCATAGTTTTTATCTAATTATCATATTGGTTGACATGTGAAACATCCTTTAGCTCCATCATTTATAACATAACGATATGCGCTTGTGTAGGGGGATTTAGCAAATTCCTTGTAATTTGTACAACTGTGTTTAAATCACCAAATATTTGATCAACTGGATGGTGTTTTTGCACATACCTTGAAGGATATTTGGTTTGAGGACTGGGGGTCTCTTTATTATCTTCATCTCAAGGTGACTCATCATACTTCTCATCATTTTTGACTAGATCAATGGAGTTGGTATTTACTGGCTGTCTGGCTTTAGATTCAACATATTCATCCATTTTAACATCAATACAATCAACAATATTCTTTGTATTCTTATTGTAGCATCTATAGCCCTTGCTATTATGAGAATATCGAAGAAAAATACCTTTAACAACCCTTTCATTGAACTTCCCAAGCTTTTCATCATTCCTCTTGATGTAGCACTTGCTTCCAAAAACTCCTAAATGTTTGAATATTGTTGGTATACCATATCAAATATCATAGGTAGTCTTATCACTATTAGGTTTGAAATGATATTTGTTGAGAATCACTATTTCTGTGTGAATGGATTCAACTCAAAATATCTATTGAATGTTTCTTTCTTCCATCATGGCTTTGGCTAACTATTAAGCATATCTATTGGCTCTCTCTTCTACACCATTCTGCTATGGATTATTTTCTATAGTGAACTAAATTTTGATTCCATGTTGCTTTCAAAAGTATTCAAACTCTTTTAAAGTAAACTCATCTTCATTATCAAACCAAGTGCTCTTGATTTTACGACTTGTCTCATTCTTAGCCATCACTTTAAAGTGTTTGAACTTCTCAAAAGCTTCTGATTTTTCTTAAAGGAATGCAACCCACATTATCATGTTGAAATCATCAATAATAAGCATGAAATATGATTTACCTATGGTTGTCTTTATTCTTGATGGGACACATAAGTCCATATGAACTAGCTGTAATAGCTTGGTTGATGAATTCTCCTTGGACTTGAATGATACTAGAACTTGCTTTCCTAAACGACAAGTCTTGAAAATAGTATTCTCGAGCTTTGAAAGCTTTGGTAGATCTTTGAAAACATTATTGTTCCAAATATGACTATATGATTAAAATTTAGATGTTTGAGTCTTCTATGCCAAAACGAACTCTCATTAATCTTCAACAAGAAACACCTCTTAGTCTTCTCTTTCAGAACATATACATTAATGTTTGTTCTTACATCTTCAACTACAACTTCTCCAGTGCTTTCAAACTTTATTTGAAAATTCTTAGCCTTGAAAATCGCATCGTAGCCTTGGTCACACATCTAAACACTAAGTAGATTACTTTTCACCACATCAAAAAATAACACATTCTTGGATTTACCTCTTCAATTTTATAGACCAAAAACTTCTTTACCAAAAATCTTACTAGATGCATTATTAACAAATGTCACAATACCTTTTTTAAATTGGTTTCCATGTCAAAAAATTACTTTTCACTCTTGACATGTGCCTAGAACAACCATAGTCAACATACTAATGATTGCCTTCATTCTGAACATATAAAACAATATTACATTTCTCTGAATTCTCCTTTTCTTTCCATACCTTGGGCTCTTGGCTTGTTTTCTCAATAACTAGATCAAGCCTTTTATTCTCAAATTGACAATCAGTTGCATTGTGCTCAAAATTATGAAAATTATAGCATTGAATCAGATTATTCAAGGGAGAAAATGAATTGTTGTACCTAGGTCTCCTCATCTTATTCCTGATTGGTTGATCATTTGATTGATACTTTTTTCTTCTTGACCTTAGTTGTTTGTATGATAAATTAACCTTGCAATTTGTTGCCTTTTGTCCATAATTAGTGCATGTAAAAAAGTAGCCTGGAAATATTTCATCATACCTAGGATATAATCAACTTCTAAATCTTTGTTTGGTTTCTCACTATGTATTTTAATTTTCTCCTGCAATGCTTCTCTTTCCTTGTTGAGTGAAATGGCTCCTTTTATTTCGTTGTTGGTGATATATCTTAGGATGCATATTGAACTATGCATTCTCACTATTTTTGGTTTCTTGTAAAAGGGTAATTAAATTCTTTCCCTTTTACTTTGTTGATGAGATAGATTCAACCTCAAATCCAAGACCAATTTGATTACTGGAGATTTTTTACTTCAAGAAGCTCATTTATATTTTTTTTCCCCTTTCTAAAATTCTGATTAAACCTCAGCTAAGTTTTTGAATTCTCTAGCTCTTTCCTTAGGAAAACAACTTCTCTTTCTGTTGTGAAGACAATCCCCTCTACGAAAAGAGGTGATCTCTCTAGCCCTAGAGTGGGTCTAGCAATGCACGAGACTAACTAATAAACCCTTTCCTAGCTTATATTCAAAGTATAAGAAGAATCGGAAAAACCTACATCTTCCTAATGTTATCTTCTAGTCCTTTGGTGAAGACCTTGATTCCATGATATTTCAGGATCACCCCTCATTGCTTGTGCTGTTCAAATACCTATAAGAGATCAAGAGACAACAACAAGAAATGTGACAAGATACATATCATACATTGAATACAAACTACCTAACATATTAAGGAGAATTAGTCTACTTGCATAGATATCTAGACAAATATGGAAAGTGAAACATCAAATGTATTATTAATTATAGAAAATAGGAAGCATAAAATTTTGGCCTTGATGTTAGAGACCTCCCTTTGGTGATGTCCAAGTCCAAACTGATGATCTTCAAGAAACCTTTATCCCAAGTGGAAAATTGAGCATAATCACAGTATAGGGATGAGAAGGATTAATGATTAGGTAATGACAACCAGTAGTGGAAGGATGGGATTCAATTTATATGTAGGGAGAGGGAATTAGGGATCTATAAAAGAAGGATGAAGGCCCAATTCTCAAGGGAAAATTCCCTAATGATAAGATAAAGAACTCCAAATGAGAGATATCAAGCATATCTGCATCGAACCATATGCAGCTTATAGTTCTGGAAGCTTCTAGTGCATGAAGCTTCTTCTCCATTTGAGGAAACACTACCAGAAAGGTTTCAATGTGGTTTTTCCCATCAAAAGTGCATTGGAGGAACTAGGTAAAAGTGTTGCAACATGCCATCAGCATGGGAAGACAACTGGCAAAGAGCGCTAACCTAGAAATTTAGGTTTTGAGTTGAGCTTCTCCAGAATTCTTCCTGGAAGCTTTATGTTAGTCTTCAAGGGATATCATGATGTATTTTCCATGGTGGAAATACTGCACAATCATCATCTTAGGGCACTTCAGTATCAGGGATGGGAAGTGAGAAGGGTGACAAATTATTGTGTAACACATGCCCCCTAAAACATGAAGGTAAAATAGGGAATTGTGGGTGAAATTCTTTACGAACCAAGGCAAGGACTCAGAATACTACCAAGAGACCTGCCAAGTCAAGCACAATACAATATGTGACATCTATGATATAAAAATTCCTAATAACATATATTTGAATGTGCATCAAATAACACATGAACTTAGGACATGGTCGTAGCCATTCGTCTGAAAGAGATCATGGAAATGGATCCAAAGTATGGTTTCATCCATCCTTATAGAAAGGATCATGTATAAAATAATGAATACTCAATAACTCCACGCAACCTAGATAGTAAAATATGTGATCCAGGATCTTCGTCTCTATCTCGATCTATCCACTGTACAAACTTAACCATGTGAATAGATGTACTGATATCAAACATGGTAGAAACCACCTGATTACCAGTCAATAATGTAAACCATTAGCAGGCACGAGAGAAACCACCAATGATGACGATCGTCATCAAGGTAAGAAAGCACAATCTACAAGTGTGAATGAATGAGTTGATTTAGAACACCTATAGAATCATCCGATTGAAGGCCAGTGATGTGAACCTGTCATCGAATGCGTAGAAATTGTCATTGAGGCATGCAAACTCCAAGGTACTGAAAACAAGTTTCTAAATCATCTTACTGGATAATGAGTTGAAGTTGATAGGAATTAATCTGTTGAAGGAGGGCCATAATGATTCCAAAATCATCGATACGAAACAAAGGATTTTTCGAGATGATAGGAGTGATTCAGGACTATGGCATGGAGGGTCAAATAAGTAGAGGATGTTTTACTGTTAAAACAAGAAATTATCTTGAACATATCGATGACACGACTCCAGAGTGTGGCAGCATTTGACTCAAAAATAGGATCAAAGGTCATGGTGACAACAGATAATGATCAAACAAGAGGAAAATGGATTTCCAAAACCTAGGAAGGAAAGTGATGAATGAAGGATATCCCCAACCTGACATGAAATGTAAACAAGTGTCATTTTCAAGAGTGACATGTTGCCTCAAAACACATAGGAAGTTTCACTTTCAATTTTCCCCTATTATTTCTAATAAGTACCTATTTATTTTTGATAGAAAGCGTGAATAGGATAACATATTCTTAGCATACAAGTTCATTATTCGAATGAATCCATCATAGTAAATTTAACGAGCCCTAGGATAGAGTAACTCAGCCTTATCATGGTGACAATTCTTTTGCCGTTTAAGTTTTACAAGTCCGACGAACGAGTAGCAGTGTCTTTTTCATGTATAAGGAGTTTAAAAAAGAGACAGAAAATAAAAATCCATCATGTACCTTTTCGTAAATCGTCCCTCGAATCCAAAAAAGTAGAAAACAATATCCAAGAGAACCTCTTGACCATGTTTGATCAAGGTATTCCTTTTTCATAAATAGTCAATCTCATCCCGAAAAAGGGGTAAACGTATACTGAGATGATGTCAATTCATTTAATTTAACAAGTTTGAAATGAAAAGTACTTGGCAATCTTTTCATTCTTCGAGAGTCAGAAAATAGCTTAAATATAACTCCACCTAGAGGAACAAGTGGTATAAAGGGATAAAAATTGGTTCTAGTGATGATGTAACTACTAAAAACATGCAAAGGTCAAGAGGCTTGCTAATAAGACCACTCATTGCGGCGGTTCCTAGGGAAAGGATAAAACAATCAAGTGAAAGCATATGATTGACCAAACAGATGGTGACGATGGAAATATTAAATCAAGGCTCATATGGCAAAAGAGGCGAATAAAAGGGAAATCATGAGAGGTGTATAGGAATGGTTTCATTTTTTCACAAGCTTGAAACAAAGAAAAAATGTGCTTGGAATAAGTTTGCATGCCCCCAACATAATAACTCAATTTGAGGTACATGCCCCCTAAGCTTCATCTCATTAAATTAAGTATACTAGTAGTTACTAATAGGTGGATGGAATGAAGGTTCATTTATGAGATCAAGTGAAAGACTCAATAAGGAATTTACGAGATCAAATCAAAGACTCGAATAATAAGGGGATTTGTTTCATTTTTTAGGGAGCTTAACACAAGAAAATGAACTTTTTTCTAGCACAATGTTTCATTTTTTAATGAGCTTGACACAAGATAAATAACTATGCTCATAGGGACCTATTTCATTTTTTAACGAGGTTTACATAGTAAAAGAACTATCCTCATGACACTTTGTTTCATTTTTAAGGAGCTTGACACAAGAAAAGGAATGCTGCTCTGACACCTTGTTTCATTTTTTAATGAGTTTGACACAAGAAAAGAACTCTACTCCAGAGACCTTGTTTCATTTTTTAAGGAGCTTGACACAAGAAAAAGAACTTTTCTTCGAAGCTCTTGATTCATTTTTTAATGATCTTGACACAAGAAAATGAAATTTTTTCCAAAGACCTGATCATGACCCATAAGAGGCCATGCCTTCCAAGATGTTCTCATCATATGGAAGAACAACACTCTGGAAATCAAGGTCTAATGCCCCCAGTACATGATTCACTATATCAATGAATGTATCATTAGTAAACATTGGCATGGAACAGGCTGCCACATAATTAACCTATGGCGGGGAAGATACCACTGGCATGTAAGGACCATTAAGGGATGATGGTTGATTAGGATTCAAGTTAGGACCAATGAAATAAATTTGATCAATGGTCACAATTATTCCTTCATGTGGGGAACACATCAGGCGAAAGAGAGAAAAGACAAGAGATCCCATGACATAAGTATAGTCATGCCCAAGGAGTAATTTAAAGTCCAAAGGGCCTTAGACATCCATCATGTCGATACAGACAATATTTCCTCCCAAAGTAATAGGCAACTTAGGAAGGATCCCTAACGGTCGATTTCTTCCTCTATTAAATGCTAATAGATTCTGGGTAATATGAACAAGCTTCAGAGAGCTGAAATATTTCCAAGTAGTTGAGGAAATAACACTAACATATGTGATTTCATCTATTATTGTGCTAGGTATGGCCGCATTATAGGCTTGTACATGATCTCAAAGGGCACGTAATAAGGAAAACGATATCTTGCCAGTCAACTCCAATCAAAATAAGTGACCAGACTACTTGGAGGGGGTACTGAGGGAATGGGAGAACTGCCCCCTTATGTTACAGGAATGAGAGGATCGTCCTCCTATACCGTGGGAACGAGAGGATTTCCCTCCAATTCATGGGAATCTGAAGAAACAAAGACAACTTGAGTGGTATGAGGTTCACTCTCTATGGGAAAATCCTGATCAACTGAAGGTGGAATTGGATCGAACATTTTCTCAACCAATGGTTGGTCAGGAACAGACTTGTGAGACTCACTTTCAGAGAGAGTGGGATTGACCAGAGATAAATTTTGATCAATCACTTGATCAACTAGCGGAGGATTAGAGGAAAGCTTCTAGTAACTAGCTGGAAGTTGCGACTTAGAAGCTGTAAGGTTATCAAATACTTTGGAGGCATCATCCATATAAGGACAAAGGTGAATGGGATGATTCCCTTCACATAACCTACAGGGAACTTTAAATTTACCCTTTTTCCCATGGGCCTTATTATCACTGGCTAAGGGTATGTCACTAGAATGATCTCTAGAGGCTGATGACAAAGGTCGATGTGAGTCGGTAGACCATACTTTTAATATCTTGGGAATGCCACGACAATCCCTAAGAAGGTGATCACCCTTACATAACTTTCAAGGGAATTCTACTTTGCGGGACTGAATGGAATATTTTTCAACATCAGTTTCATTGGTAGCAATGGTTGTTGGGTAGGCCCCTTTCTTATTTTGCTTCTTCTTATTCGTCCTATTCTTCTTCTTCTTAGCTTCCTGGTTACTAGAATCCAAACTTTCACGAGGCTAAGAGGAAGAAAGAGGTGAAGAAACAGGCGAAGAAGGAAGGGGGTCAACCTTAGGATCAACATGAGGTTGACACTATTCAGGTGGAGGCAAAATCGGTTGAGAAGCATCTTGGACATTCGGAGCCATGGGGTTCGAAAATAAAAAAACTGGAAAAACAATGGTAAATATAGGAAGGGACAATGTTGCCATATAGGGAGCACTAGTATTTCCAAAAGAAGGAAAAGGACCAATATTCATGTTAGAGCAGTTTCCTTCATTGGTAAAATTAGTAACTATTTCCATTAGGCTCAACCTAATATCTTATAAGGATTTGTGCACGAGGAAGATGTGATTTCATGGGCGGTAAATTTTAGAATTAAACAAAAATAAATAAAAAAGGGTAATCTTGGCAAAAGGACTACCAAGAAACCATGAACTGCAATATACACCTTGGAAAACCAAGGAATTGACGTACGACATCCAATCTCCTTGAATTTTGTGTTCGGTGTATCACATTCTACAAGGTAGCTGACTCAGTTACCTATGGCAGGTTTGCAACCTAGTGGGGTGTTCCAAAATATACGTGACGATACATGGGAGCTCAATCCGTAGTAGTGTTGTCTAATGTGTAACCATTCAATGAGAGTGTCCCTATATACTTACCATACGTGGAGCATATTCCTCTATACTTCCATACGTGGGATGGGATATCACCCCCTAGATGCAACACAGGTTGTTAGCGACAACTACTATGCTTAACAACGTCGGAACACATCTATAGCCTAGACCTCTAGATGTTTGCGTTAATTCCAATTGCTCCTTAGGTTAATTGAAGTTTATTTTAATGTTGATCTTGATTAAAGTTTCAATTTAAAGGCCAAAAATATGTCACCTGAATACCTACAATGCAACTAGCATGAGAAAAGGATTCATTTCATTTTGATTAACTTTAAACTAATGAGGGAGAAAGTTCAAAAAAGAATGCAACAAACAAGCAATGCAACAAGAAAGAAATGCAGAAAGCAATGATTCCCCCCAACTATCTCAAAAGTACTGAAATGGAACTATAAAATGAATTCACTTTCACTATCCCCAAAGGCAATATTACTGAAAATGAAATCACTTCTTTCTTCACTAAGATGCACCAAACATATTTTGTTCTTTTTTATTTTAATTTGGATGTTGAAATGAAAATTAATGTAATTAACGAATCAATCAAAGAAAAACTAACCAAAAAGACAAAGAATTGAAAAGAAAATTTCCTTTCACTTTCACTTTTTCGAATGGAAAACAAATTGTTGCAAAAGCACTTGAATGAAAATGACTTTCACTTTTTATTTTCAAAATGAAGAGGAACAAACCAATTCAAAAGCTCTAAATGAAAATGACTTTCACTTTTCTCTTTCAAAATGGGATATCAAAACAAACATATACTCTCAAGCTAGAAAATCAAACAATCGTGATCTATGTTTGACAATCAATCAAACGTGATTTCGAAGTGCAATAGTGATTTAGTGAAAATGAAAACAAATTTGCAAACACAAGCCAAAAACAATATGGAATAATGTTTCGAGTTATTGCGGTAGAGCACTCATACGGAGCCCACAAAATCCCTTGATGACTCACACAAGCAACAAGTGAAGGAAAATTGACCAAGAAACCTTAGATGGAGATCAAACTTCACTAAAAAAATAAATTAGGGTCAACGAGACAAATTAATCACTCAAGCAAGGAAATCAAGCTAAACACAATGGTACCAGATCATATCAGACCAGAAAGAAACCTCACTGGCCCAAGACACACTAGAAATTGAAGGGAACCCATAATTTTTTCTAATCTATGGGATCAACGCACCTATGAAAGGAAAAATCATCCTAAAATGTAGATCAACACAACTGTTTTATATAAAACAACACTGTCGACACTTCCATAAGGAAATAAAAAACTTTGGGTGAGAAATAAAAGAAAAAATAAATAAAAATTCAATAATCAAACCATACTTGACACCCTAAAGAAAAAACAAATCACTAAGCAGACCTATAGAGACCTAAATAGATTCAGATCTTGACGATCAGTCAAATTGATCAAAAAAAAAATCGGAAAAGGAGACATAAAGAGGCTATAACTCCCCAATGGAGTTGCCAATTTTGTTGTTAAGATAATCCCCTCTACGGACAGAGGCAAACTCTTTAGCCCTATAGTGTGTCTAGCAACGCACGACACTAACTAATGAACCCTTTCCTAGCTTGTATTCATAGTGGAAGAAGAAGAAGAAGAACTTACCTCTTCCTGATGTTATCATCCAGTCCTTTAATGAAGACCTTGATTCCACGATCCTTTAGGCTCGCTCCTCGCTTCTTGTGACACTCAAATACCAGTAAGAGATCAAGAGACAACAACAAGAAACGTGACAAGATATATATCATACATTGAATACAAACTACCTAACAGATCAAGGAGCATTAGGCTACTTGTATAGATATCTAGATAAATATAGAAAGTGAAACATTATATGTATTATTAATTATAGAAAAGAGGAAGCATACAACCGTGGCCTTGATTTTGGAGAACTCCCTTTGGTGATGTCCAATTACAAACCAAGGCTCTTCAAGAAATCCTTCTCCCAAGTGGAAAATTGAGCATAATCATAGTATAGGGATGCATAGGATTAATGATCAGGTAAGACAACAATAGTGGAAGGATGGGATTCAATTTATAGGTAGGGAGAAGGATTTAGGGATCCATAAAATAATGAGGAAGGCCCACTCCTTAAGGGAAAATTCCCTAATGATAATATCAAGAGCTCGAAATGAGAAAGCTCGAGCATATATGCATTAAACCATATCCAACTCATCATTCTGGAAGCTTCTACTGCATGAATCTTCTTCTCCAATTGAGGAAACACTGCTAGAAATGGTTCAACGCGGTTTTTCCCATCAAAATTGCACTGGTGGCTCTAGGTCAAAGTGTTGCAACATGCCATCAGCACGACAGGCAACTGGAAAATAGTGTTGACCCATAAATTTAGGTTTTGAGCTGAGCTTCTCGATAAATTATTCATGGCATATTTTTGTTATTATTCAAGGGATATCATGATGTATTTTCCATGGTGGATATACTACACAGTTGTCATCTTAGGGCACTTCAGGATCGGGGACGAGAAGTGAGCAGGGTGACAAATTACTTTGTAACACTTTCAAGATTTTCACATGCTTTATTCTTCTCACTGATCTATTGATTTAAAGACTCTTGAATCTTCTTACCTTCTTCAATTTGTACGAGAAGAGGTTCAATGACTTTAGCGTTTTCCTTGATCAACAATTATTTCTTATTTTTATTTTTCTTTCTCATCCTTTCAATCTCTTCAAGTGCACTGACCAATTTTCCTCCTAAATCTACTTCAACTTTTTCACCATCAGAATTAATAGCCTCTATTTCTATATTTTCTATAGCCATGAGCATGAATTATTTTTTACCTTCATCATATTTGTTCTCAACATAGGACTGGATGCCTTCACTTTCAAAAGATTTGTCTTATTGGGTATAGAGACTTCTCTTCTTAGCCTTCTTTCTTTCCCTTTTCACTTTCATAAAATTCTCTCTTGGGTCATATTCCTTGTTCTTCTTCTCAATACACTTAGAATCATAATAACCAACTTTTCCACAATTAAAGCACTTAAATGGTAACTGACATTTATACTTTCCTAAGCCTCTCTTGAGCTTCCTTAGAATTTTGGCTTCTTCATCTAATTCACAACATGAATCATCATGCTCTTACTTTGGCTTCTTATATGCTTTGAAGGATGAATCCTTTAAATAGGATTTCCACTAGAAATTATCATCTCCTAAGCAATGAGAGTGCCAAGTAGTTGATCCAAAGTGAGATATTTTATATTGTTCATCTCCTCACTGGCTGAAACCTTTGGGTTAAATCTCTCAAGAAGATATATGAACACCTTTTGAACTACTACAGGTTCTTCTAATTTCTCATCAAGGCCCCCTATAGTGTTCACAACATCATCAAATGGAAGTAATTTGAAATATTTTCATCATAATGCATCTTTAAAGACTCAAATTTCATTCCAAAACCTTTAAGTTTAGCTTTTTTTACCTTGTTATCACCTTCATAACATTTTTTCATATTGTCCCTAATAGATTTTGCAATTGAAAAATCCATAACCTTGACTAGTTCTGATTCAAGTAGGCCAGCAAGCAAGACATTCATAACTTTAGCATTGCATGTTAAATCCATCTTCTGATATTTAGTAATCATTGTTGGAGGCTTTTTTTTATTCTTCTTCCATAGCATGCCATACATCAAATCGAAGTGATTGAATGTAGGTCTTCATCCTTACATTCCAAAACACAAAGTTTTCCCCATAGAATATAGGTGCCCTATTGGTAAATCCTTTTTCCTAGTTTTCCATGGTCCTTGATCTTTATTCTAGTTGTTAAATTGACTTGAAGTAACATGGTTTTATCTTATACCAATTGTTAGAAACCAGGACAATACTAAAAGCAAGGTGAATAAGTATTGTAGGAATTTTACAAATTTCTTTTACTTGAAATGATATTAGGACACCAATAAACTTTCCATAAATTAAATCATATGATCATGGAAATAAATTACATAAGTAAAAAAATTATAACATGCAAATTATTTAAAGTTTTCTTTAATTTACTTCACAAGGAAAGCTACCACTTTTTATTACAAATTTCTTTGGCTACAACCAGAAGGAATCAACTACTCCCTAATTTATCAAATACAACTGAAAGGAGCTACAACCCCTAGGTTTATCAGTGACCACTGAAAGGAGCTCTAATTCATAAATTTTACCATCAGTACTGGAAGGAGTTATAACCCCTGAAATGAAACCTACTACATGCATGACCTCAATGATTCATCTTTCCTACAATTTCCATACTCAAATTATGAAGGCCACTTCCATACATAAACAAATAAATTTGACTCCTCAATCACTCACCAAAACCACCATACAAAAAACCTCAGAAATCTCTGATTCACTGACAAAATCACCAATCACACCAGAAACATAAATCCATCTCACATACTCATCCATTCATCATTGCAATCTTGCAGATTCGATTATACTTATATAAATTTTGGACTCATATTTTTAGTTATTTTCTCTTTATTTATCTTGCACTTTGATGCTTACATGATTCTTTATTTTTGTTTTTGTCTTGCTTCTATCAAGTCATGTGAATCTTCTCTCCAAGCCTTCAAACTATCCTTTCGTGTTTCTACAAGAAAAAACTAAGCTTAACTAATCAATTTTACCATTCTGGAATTTTATGAGGATTTAACAGTGCTTGTTCTATTTTGGAATATATCCAAATTATCCAATCTACCAAATTTTCCTTCAAACATATCCATGTCACCATCAGAGCTACCAAGTCATTCATGCTTGTTTATTTTATACTTTTGTGACGCATTTTATTTTTCCATAAACAACAAAATTTAGTTGTCAACTTTTCCATCCAAATATGGCATATAATGTCAAATTTCAAAGCTATCGAATCATTCATTGTTAAGACTTCAACATAGGCCCAAGAAATTTAATAAAATGTTGTTTCTTATTAATTTTTTGGTGCATTTCAATATAGCCCAAATGCTTCCAAATATAACTATGTCGGCCTGAGTGATTTTATATAAAAACATTGCATAATTCCCTTCGCTAGCTCCTTGCACTTTAGGCCCCGAGGGATTATTTTATTTTATAATGTCTCTGCGCCCTCAGTGTTCATGTCGCACAAAACCTTGACATGTTCCTTAATATTTAGCCCAGCCTTAATTCCTTTCGATATTATGTATCTGTGTGGCTCTGCCATGCACCTTTTCCCATTGGTCCTATGCTCTCGACTGTATTGTCATCATGTCTCGAATATCTGTATCCCAAAGCCTTTATTTCCACTAAGTTGAATCCTTATGAGGTCCGGGGACTGGGATTATTTGTCCCAATGAGTAACATCGTCACACTCTTGTACCAATAACCGATAAGTTGGGGTGAACTATCACTACCAACTTCCACCATTGCCCAAATCCTATCAACCCATCTCTTCAACTATGTGGGCCTCTAATTCTTTCGAGGATGGACCTCTAGGATGATGCCATAATTATGTCACTAATTCCACGTGTTTTCATATGAGTGGTGACAGGTGTCACTCATATTTGACCCCTTCAACCACCTAAAGCAGTTGAAAATGCATTCCACATTTCCTTCCGATGTTGACATCACCAGCCTCTTATGCCTCCACATTATCACCTCAAGCCAATGAAATTGTGCAGTAGTGTCAACTACCATGACTTCCTGATTTCCTTTCTATTGGTCCTCTACTCCCACTGTTCCATGTACGCCCAAACTTATGTCATCTCGAGCCTCATCCTTTTATATTGCGCCTTTCTCTTCTAGGGAAGGTCTCTCTGTTGTGAAACCAACTCCAAAAATAGAAAAAAAGAGATATCAATGCCTTAGAAATAAACCACTTCGAGGGGGAGACCTCCAATACATTACATGAATGAAAAATTCTTGAATGATACAAATGAAAAAACCTCCTCTCTATATATAGGAGTCCATGGGGTCATAATGTAATCCTAGTGGGGCCACAATGTAATCCTAGCCGACCTAACAATAATAATGTAAGGGCACAATAATAACAATATGGGGGTTATAGGGGTACAAAAATAACAATAAGGGGGGCTATACTAACATAATAAGAGACTACAATAGTAATATAGGGACCTAACATGCCCCTCTCCTTCAAACAAGTGTTGTCCTCAACGCTTGATTATTTCTTGATGCTTCTGTATAAAATTCTCTTCCTCCCATGTGGAATCTTCTACAGGAAAGTTCTTCCACTTGTTGAGATATTCTGAAATTGATCGTAGTTTTTGAGTTCTTGTTTCTGTGACTGCTTCAGAACTTCTTTCGATGTGATGTTGATCTTCCTGTTGTTTCAATTGATTCTGCAACAAAGTTAGGTTATCCTTTGATAGTTGGAGAACTTGTTGTTGATGCTCGATGTGATCTTACACTACTTTACCATCCATATTAGATTTTATTTTATCCTTCAAACCATCCAACTTAGCCTCCATTTCTGCTTTTAAACCATCTATTTCATCTTCGGTTGCTCTTCGTAAGATCAAAATTTGTTGCACTTGGTACCGTAATTTTGATATCTCATACTGCAATTATTCCTCTTCAGGCGTCATAATATAGCTTTCTGAGGGCTTAATGGGTGGAATTTTAGAACCCAACACTGATATCTATGCTTCAATATTCCCTTGGAATCACTTCAAACTGATTTTTCACACAAGACTTATGCAATTCAAAAAAACAAATACACACCTTTTTCTTGCTTTTGAGGAGCTTGATTTTGAAACTGAACTATCTCTGTGATTTAGGATCTTCAATATTTGAAATTTTTCTCTGAGGTATCCCTCTAAAACCTATTTTGAATGCCACAGGTCTGACCTGATTTGGATTCTTCAAGACCAAGTTATGTCCAATCTCCCACAATGACGTAATTATGGACTGGTTCAGTAGAGCGAACTTGTATGACTTACCATGTGTCACAGTTTCCTCCTTCAGCTCTGAAATTGATAGAAAGCAAACTACAATCTGTGTAATTTTGACAACTTTTTACATAATTTCAATTTGATGCTCAGAGAGAGAGTTATGAAGATTTTCCCATGATGACCTCTTTGAGATGAAATTCGGGAGCCTGAAAAAACTCTAACTTCCACAGACGATATCTCTGACAATATTGCGAACCAAGCTCTAACATTTTGCGAAGATGTTCCTCAGAATTTTGGCTTCGTGTTCTAAAAATATTAGCTTCTGAACCCTCGTAGAAAAAATGCTATAGCGAAAATTCCACAATGACCTGTTTAGGTTAAATTCAGGAGCCTACAAAAAAACCTAAATTCCACAGATCATATCTCCAAAATTATTGTGAACCAAGATTTGAGATTTTGCAATGATTTTCCTCAAGATTTCAGCTTCGTGCTCTAAAAATTTCAGCTTTTGAAACTTTTTAGAAAAAACGTTATAGGAAAAATTCCATGATGACCTGTTTGGAGTAGCAAAACCCTAGAATCCAAAGCTCTGACACCAAATGTTGTGAAACCAACTCAAAAATAAAAGAAAAGAGATATCAACACCTTATAAATAAGCCACTTTGAGGGGGAAACCTCCAATACATTACATGAATGAAAAATTCTTGAATGATACAAATGACAAAACCTCCTCCTTATATATAGGAGTCCATGGGGCCACAATGTAATCCTAGCTGACCTAAAAATAATAATGTAAGGGCAAAATAATAAAAATATGGGGGTTATAGGGGTACAACAATGAAAATAAGGGGGGCTATACTAACATAATAAGAGACTACACTAGTAATATAGGGACCTAACACTCTCAAGCTGAGTTGTCTTGTGGGAACCTCCCATTTTAAACTTCTTCCAATCAATTGCGTATTCTTATATACATTTAACTATAGGGATTACATCATCTCAGGCTTGAATTATCTTGGGCACTCCCTCTTTGCACGCTTTGAATTTTTTTGAGGTAACACCGCCAAGATGAGTTGTGTGCTATGAGATCCACTGCATGCCAATAAATCGCTTTCTTGCTGTCAGGATGCGTTCACCTGGTCCTTTGGTTTAACCACTCCAATAAAATGTTCAACCAAGTTTGGTAATAATTCCAAACTAAACTTGCTCCAAAGGGTCCTTCACCAAATTAGCTCTATAATTTTGACTTTTGGGATACCTGACTTTGACTAGGAATAACTTGTGATTCAAGAGGCCTTTCTGAAACTTCTATATACCACTAGAAATATCTTCTAGATACCTATCCAACCAAGTGGATCCCAATTGCAGTTTTGGTGATCTATTATATAATAAATGGCTCTAAATTCTTTGCACCTTCTCCATCGTTGCTTTTTACTTCATCCACATCACCGTTTCCATCAATGACAACACACTTATAAGAAAATACACTCTTAGACCCTGAATTCCCACATTAACAGCTCTGGAACCATTTTTCGAACGTTTATGGATGATTTTAAATGCATTTACTTACGAAATAACTCCACAAAATTCCACCATGTGTGTTTCCTTACGAGAAGTATTACCCTCATTAAGATTATTAGCCTCTTCACAAAGCCTAGTCTTCTCATAAATCCAACCAATAAACCTAATTCATTAGACATTGCTTCGAACACCTCTAGCCCTTGGTTAACCGTGATACCTTTGCAAGCCATTATTAGTTTCAGAGTGAGGTTTTCTCTAAGTTTTGGTTGGTATGGTTAATTCGTTGCTCATATTTATTATTTCAAGCACTCTCTTAATTATACTGGAGTTCTTACAATTGCTAAATTTTGTTTGTGTGGTTAAAATGGTAAACAATGGAAATTCAAATGATGTTGGCAATTTCCTTAAAAAAAAGGAAATTGTGTTGAAGAAAATAGAGACAAATATTCCATAACCCTTCACCAATTGAACACAACTAAAAGAGATCAAAACCAATCCATTGGAAATTGGAGTAGATCCAATTATGTTTGATGAAAAATCTGGTTGATGGTCAAATAGGAAATCCTCAACAATAGTTCTAGCAGTGATACTTTTAATTTGGGAATGTGATTTCATTTGTTTAATGAATTTGATATGAACAATACTTTCTTGTTTTAAATTTTAAGTAAATAGTTTGTTAAGAAAATAAACAGTGTCATTTTCTAATAAAAGCTTTTACTCTATATATACAACTCTCTTGGGTGAGAAAGGGATCAGTTGAATATGTGTTGAAGGAAATTGATATTCCCTGTCAGTTATTTTGATCAATTTTGAATACTTGGGAGCTATTCAAAAATTTTATTTTGCTCAGAAAAATCATGTATGTGATATACTATTATAGCATCTACGATTTTTATTGAATATGAAATTAGGATTTGATGAATTGTTTCCTTTTCATGAACGTTGGTATACTAATTTTAAATCTATAATTAAAATAAGTACTCATTCTTATTAAAGCGTTTAACTTGAGATTATTTATGCACTTCAATCGATTACCTTTCTATCTTATGTTATTGCTTCAAATTGTGTTTTACTGCCAACCTTGATGTAGAATAATCTTGTTTGTTTTAGAACAAGATTTAGGATTAGTAATTTATACCCAAAAAATTAAAAATAATAAAACTCATATTATTATTTAACACTCTTTCATTAGAGCATATTTATTTTAGGCGACCAAGTTGAGCATATATATCAATCATGAAAGACTATTGTTCTAAACATTTACAGTTTCTTTAAGAAACCTACATTTGGGCAGTTCTTTCTCTCCTTATTGTTGGTATATCAAGCCTTACAAACATCAATACAGTTTGAATTAGAAATATTTAGTAATAGTTATTTATGATAATTAGATTAGAGTAGCATTAGGTGTGATATTTATGTTACACAACATTTTTTCACTGTCCCTACAATCCCGAACTCGCACATTGGAGGGTCGTTTCTGTGACCAATAAGCAGTGTCAATGCTTGCAAATACCATCCTTGCATCCCTTTTGATGAAAGTAACATTCTTCTTGTTGACATTTCCCCGAATAGAGCAGTAAAAATCCCTATTTTTTCCTTGGCGCGAGTAGCCAGTTACACCCTCGCGCTGACCGGGAAACTTAACACTAAGCCCGCACCAGTTGGCTCTCTGTGCCAATTAGACACCCATGCCAAGCTGTTTATCGAATGTTTTTTAAAAATAGAGGTGGAGGTTCCATTCCAACCACCTCGAGGATGAGTCATTGGGAGTGGTTGAACTGAAACAACCACAGAATCCTTCCTTTAGTTAGTAGTTTCCACCTTCCTTGGAACTCTCCTAAAGGATAGGACTCCCTCCCACCTTTGTAGGGATCCCAACCTCCTCCTTTTCCTCTATAAAAGAAACTATCTCTCTTAGTACTAGCTAGCTGAACTAGGAGAATTATACATACTATAGCTAAGCTACTAGAGAAGATAGAATAAGAAGGAATTATGTTGAGGAAGCTTGAGTTGATGACTTCTAAGAGAGCTTGAGTCCATGCCTTCATCATGTCCCAATTCCCTGACGAACATTTGAGACGCGCTTCTCCTGAACCCCGCTGGAGGAGACTACGACGTCAAAGCATCGGTTGTACTCTTCCTTCTATTAATTTATATACATGACTACTGTTTGGTTCCACTATTGTGTTATGATGTTTATTTGATGCGATATGTTTAGCCCTCTTTGACTGGCTAATAGTTATGAATGAAACTATTCAATTGTATGTTGTTCTTGTTCTTTGTCTTATGTGCAGGTATCTGAACATGACGGTGAACAGATTGTGATTTGCCAAGGCAGGAGCGAGAGGCCACTACTCTTTCTACCACGATGACAGCATTGGATTCAAGGTAGGTCAATCTATCATGTTTTTGTTCATTCATTAACTAGGAAGCAACACTTTAGCATGTCCTTTTGTTACTAGACCCACCTTAGGGCTAGAGGGATCATCTCTGTCTGCAGAGAGGATTTCCCTTCATAAAAGATTGGCGACTCCACTGGAGATCAGTGCGAGTTTGTCATTTCATCCTGTTGGGTCAGTTTCGATTATTAGTTTATTTATCTGTCTTTTTCTGGTTTGTTTGCTAAGTTTCCATCCTCTGCTTAGCTCCAGAGTGTCAAGGTTCACCTCTGCTCATTAGGTTGTGTTTTTTCCTCTTTTTCCCATAGGTATCCATCTTGCTGCATTTTATTTCTAGACAGTTACACCAATTGGCACAGCTTGCTCTTTTAGCACTCGCGCCAACCCCTGTATGGCGTGGATTACAGTCTTACAGTCGTGCCAACCCTTGTAGGTTTTGGTTTGACCTGCTTAATGAGTGTTTTGGTCATTTTTTCTTGCTTCTGGTTTATTTTTTGATGTGTTTTAAGCCTTTGAGACTGTGTTGATTACTACAGACTTGTGTCCCTCAGTCGTTTGTCATTTTTCCTGTCGGTGTCATTTCCGACCTTAGGGTTTCTAATTGTTCTTGCGCACAGAGCCTTCTGTTCAAGAGCAAGTCTCTTTGATTGTTTTCAGTCTCATTTTGGGTCATTATATTGAGTTTTTCTTGATCCTTTTGTATTTTTGGTTGAACAGTATTCTCATCTTTTTGATTAGTCCTTCTTCTTTAATACTTTGAACATCGATTACTTTGCTTATTTGGGTCACTTTGGGAAACTGCCTTTTGCGATTGCAAGTTTTCTCCATTAGCTTGTATGTTTTTGTGTCTGTTTCGCTTTGGTTGAGTCATTCAATTTCAAATCTCTACATTCGCAAAACTCAAATTAGTGTTTATTTTGTTTTCCATTAATTTAGTACGTTATGTGCTTCATTTCATTGAAAAATCAAATAAATATATTTTGCATTCTTTTGTTGCATCTAAAGTGAAATGTTCCTTTACATAACTACCATTTGTTAATCTAGGAAGGACTTTCGTTTTCGCTTGATTGTATTAAGGGAATTAGAAGTTTCTTCGCATACTTTCCTTGCTTGATTGTTTGGAAGATTTCTATCCCTCTTATAACTAGCATTCATTGAATTTAAATGATGTTCATTTGCATATAGTTTGAATTTAGGAAGTTGAGCTCCAAATTCGATAGGGCCTGGAAATTGAAACATAATCCAAGATCAAATTTAAAATTTACTCAATGAACCTAGGGAAGCATTGAAAACTAACAAAATTTTTTAGTTGTCTAGGCTAGAGACGTGTTCCAGCGTCTTAAAACCTAGTAGCTATCATTCACCATCTGGCTTTAGACAGTGCTAGTGTTATTCATCCCTAATTTTCATACCTCAAGATGACTAAGCATTGTTTCCAGATTTTTAGAAACAAAGTTCATAAGCATTGTAAGTTCTAGAAATCTCACAACCTTCATTACCCTTAGGATAATTGTTTCCTATTTTTCCATCATCCTATCTAGCCATCACTAGACCACCACTCCTAGAAGACCCATTATGGGTTCAAGCTATATTATTTTACCCCAAATGTCACTCATTTTTCACCATGTCTTGCCTTTTGGCCCAAATCCTCTATTTTTCTTATCTACAAGATTCCCTACTACTGATCAAACCTACTAATCCAATAATCTTGATGACTCTTCCATAATATTCTCAGACACTGATTGTCTCTACAAACCCTATAGATAATCAAAATGCTAGATCCTAGGTCTTCAAAACACACTAAGCTTATCACAGGTCCTATCTTATACTTGCTAACCCCTAAGTCTAAATCCATATCCAAAATCCAAATCCAAAGGTCCCCATTAGGTCACCAAAGATTTCAATGAGTCATAGGATGGATTTGGTGCCCAAAAAGTTATGCCTTCCTGTATAAAGAGGATTGCACTCAAAGGGGCCTCCTTGGATCAGAATAAAAACATTGCAAGGGACAACTGCCCTTGTTCACATTTTTTAAAGAGCAGCCAAGATGACCACCAGCAACAAGAGGAGGCAAGGTAATAGGGTATGATTATCACTAAGAGGCAGACCCAAACCAAACAAAAACAACAGGCCTATAGGTGAAAGAGTATTAGGGTTTGTTTTTCTAGATTTACAAAACATTGATGATAAGAAAAGAACCATCTCAGAGATTTCAAGGATAGAAGCCTCCTCCTTAAGGTTTATTGCCAAAATAGCACTGCTTCACCTACACTAAGAGAGGAAGGACAAAGGGCATCAGGTTAAAGAAGACGATTTTTCCAAAGGGTAGGAAAAACATATTTTTTTAAAGTAAAAAGTTGGGTTATGAGTTATTGTCAAAACATGCCTAAAAAGGAAAAATGTGATCTCGATTTCTGCATCTCAATGATAGGCTCCCAAAAAAGGGCCTCCATGCCACAAATATTGCTCCACAAAAATATTGGCAAAGGCAGAAGTAAACATGTTTTCCAAAAAAATATTCAAAGGGTGTTCACAACAAACATTGGCCAAAATTGCACATTGAAAGATAGGAGACCCCAACTTTACAAAAGTGGGTTTGGGCTTTTTAAATTTATTTTTCAAATCAAGTATAAAATCCAAGTTGAACCTTCCCCATGCATCATTTTCCCTTTACCGAGGAGAAGAAGCCGTTGAGAGGAATTTTTTTGGGTTTTCGGGCAAACTATAAAAATTTGGCAGGCGTTACGCGCTGAGCACGACGCTATGCCCCTAGCCTCCGACGCTACGCGCAGAGGCGAGGTAGGCAGTGTAATATTACAATGCGCTACGTGCTCGCGGGGTGGTGCTACACGCCTAGGTTAGCGTTGTGCGCAGGCACAAGAACGACCACTGGAGACTTTTTTTCCACCCGGCGCTATGCCTTGACGGCCCGACCAGCCCGACATTACGCGCAGGTGCTACGCCCCTGGCAGCACTTCAGAAAATTGTGCCAAAGGCTTTCAAAGTCGGGTTTTTGCCTCTACAAACCTTCTGCAAGTTGAAACAAGGTTGGTCAGTCTTTTTTTTCTTCTCCCAAATATTGTTTATCAGAGAGGCCATCCATGATTAGAAATTAACCAAAACCCTAGACTATGCAAAAACAAATTGGCATGTCTTTGAACTAGGGTTATAAGAAGGATTGGTTTTTATGTAAAGAGAATACTCAGTGACTATAAACTTGACCTCTACGACCAAGTCCAAGCTTTGAAATTTGTCCTCACCCTAGCTTCCCTCTTTGCAAAATTTTGACCTACACCACTTATTTTTCTCCAAATACCCTAAAGAAAACTCAAGGTTCCTTCTGCTGTTTGGACCAACTATCATGTTAGAGAGAGATAGTCACACTAGTGGTGATGAGAGTCATACTCCCACCAAGCCAAAACATCATGGAGGAAAATCTAAAAGGTTTGAGCCCCTAGACACCACTCCAATTACTTCCTCTCATATGATCCTTTCATGCTTCCAGGATGTAGGATGCTACCATTTTTGTGAGAAGGTAAAGCAAGTTGAATACCATCGAGACTTAACTAGGTTGTTTGCTTGTAGCCTACAAAACCACCAAGTTAATCTAGCAGGGGTCCAATTTGAGATTTCATCTGAAATCATTTCCAAAGCAACTGGTATACCAGATGTTGGTGAGTTTTGGTTCAAACAAAAGAAATTGGATTTGAGTTATTATGGGCCTTATTTGAAACCCATCTGTCAGCAAAATTGCAAGGCTATTTTTCCTTTTTCTTATCTACTAGAGAGGTATGAAACATTAATGAGGCAGATTATCAGTTTTTTCACATGTGAGGGAAGGTATTTCTAGCTCTATTCATATCATATCATATTGTTGATGCATTTCTCTAGAGTCAAAATGATGAACCTACCTTATTACATTTTCCGAAGTATTGATAAAATGGCCTTTGCTGTCAAGAGGAAAAGCTTTGACCACCAAATGTCTAGCCTCTTTCATCACTCCCTGATCAAGATGATTGTCCTATACCAGCTAGAGAAACAAGGTATATCTTGGGAGACCTTCATCTCACATGATATGTTTTCAAACCCCCGGGCCTTCATCCAGCAGAGCTTGCCTTCCACTTCACAACCATCTACCTCCACACAGCCATCATCTCCCCATGTGCCTTCTGTTGGGGTTCCCATTTTTTGGCCAGATTGGCAAGACCAAAAGATGAGACAACATCAGAACCACTTTCAGACCTCATGATCTAGCCCTCCTAGGTCCAGAGAGGGATCTCTTAATATGAGCAAAGGTTTATGTCTATGAGGCTCAAATGTTATGATTTTAGGCTAGTTATAGGCACAAGGTTTGTTTGTTGATTGTTTGTTTTGGTTGCTGGTTATCAGGAAAGAAGGGTTCAATGTAAGACCAGGATGAGAAAAGAGGGATAAGGCAGAGGTGAAATATTCCAGGAAATATTCAAAACCATTGGGCAATGGAGTCAGGAATGAATTTGCTTGCTAGTCAATAGGCAGGCTTTCAATTGGGCTAGTCATATGAAACTTAGGATCTTCAAGATGATTATGTGATATGGAAAGTAGGAGGGAGGAGATAACACATATTTAGAGCACAAATTTACAGATCAGCGGGTCGTACAAGGATCCTAGTGGACAGGGCTAACACTAATCCCTAGTGTTCCCAAATCTTCCAACTAAATCTATAACAAGAAACATCTAAGAACTAAATTCATTCAATTCATACATCAGAGAGCAGGCAATAACATCCACTACACTGGTTAAACCAACTGAAATCATTCCTTAGATAAGACATTTAGAAGAGAAACATAAATGACAAGGAGAATAGAGACATAGGGTACCTAACAAGGGTAAATCCTATGCCAATATTCTGATGCAAGCCAGTAGAAATGAAAAGAAATGAATGTAAACACAGAGATAGGAAAGCATCACCGCTGCTTCAGATCAGGATCCAAATAAATGCGCTTGTCATATTAAATAACAATACCAATCAAGTAAAAAATTTCCAATAGCTGAATACTCAGTCTGAAAACATATCCTTCAACCTATCTTACAATCTTTACACAGAGACTGTGTCTCAAAAGAAACTACTTGCAGTTCTCTGATAACTGATCAAAAACCTTACAATGTTTTTTTTTTTTTTTCTGAGTTTTATAGCTGAAGAGGAACAAAAAAGGTAGGTGAAGAACTAAATACAATATTAAAACTTCTGAAAAGAAAGAGGGCCGAAGCCCATTCTGCTTGAATGCTGAGTATTTAATTTCTGTCACCCCTTTGGATGGAAGAATGGTCTTCTTCAGGTTCCCTTTACTTCTTATGTGACTTTGATGCATTTTGGCTGCAATACTCTTTGTACTTCTGGTGGATAAAAAAATGATAAAAAAACTGCTGAGGAGTCTGCTACATAAATGTTCTGGTAATTTCGACCTGCTATCATGGTGGGAATTCCTTTAGGGACATGGTGTTGAATAAAAACTGTATGGGAGCTCTGTACTTGAAGAAAAACATTCTGCCGGTGAATAAACCCTGATGTCATCTTTTACTGTGCACAGGACCTTCTGATCGATCCTCGGGGTTTTCAAACTGGTGCTTAGCCTCTGACAAACTAATTTAAGCCTTTGAAATCTCTAGTTTAATGCTTTAACTCTTTGATTTCCTCACTGATTGCCCTTTGCCACTCCCACAAACACTTATGACTGTGAACTCTGTGTTTTTAATGGCTTCGAAGAAGATTGACAGAGTTTTAACCCTGTCCTTTGCTTTTAGTCACATCAAACACTTCCCTGGGCCTTTCCTTCATTAAATATATCTTTGTACATGACCTCTTCTGCAATTTCCACCATTGTGACAGAGATAACGAGCCACAGTGGTTTTCTCCACTTGAAACCCTGCAAAACAACAAACTTGTCAAGAAATCCATGGGTGGGAATGATGGAGGCAATGTGGATGGAGGAAATGGCTGTGCAGATGATGAAATGGAGGAGAAAATGCAGAGAAATGGCGAAAAATGCACAGGTGGAGGTTGGCGGTCTGCGGATAAAAATACGAATGAAAACCTTAAAAACACGAAATTTTCTCAAATACATGCGATGCATGGGATGACGTACGACGGGTGCACGTGGGGGGGGGGGGTGATGTGGCAAGACGGGCCCGGGGAATGGTGAAAAGTCAACAGCGGGGAAAAAAAATCCAGGCCGTCGATCTCAAAGGAAATCAACGACTAACAACGCAGAGGGGAGCGACGACGGTGGGCCAGGGGTACGGTGATCAGGAGTTAAACTACACGCGGCTTCGAGGAGCGACAACCGTTGGATGAACTGCTCCAGATCCAACGGTTCACAACAATATCACTGGGTGTCCTGAGTCGAAAGTTAATGCGCGATGGACAAGCGATTTTGAAACCGTACAGGAGCCACGCTTCAATTGCTGTATGGAATCGCTAGCCGATGGGAAAATACCGCCAGCTCTTGGATGGTGGTGCGATGAAAAACTGATTGTTTTCGGATGGGCGCGCTGGTGGGGGCCACAGGGGCGGGCAGACTCCGAACCGTCGGATTGCAATTTAGATGGATGGCGATTGCCCTGTCGGGGTTATAACGGGGGAAACACGAAAGGTTGCGGGGTCAACGATCACCGTCCAATCAATAAGATCAACGGTCGATGTTGCACCCGATACACATTGGAGATAGGCGCTTTCCAGTGCTGGCGGGTGGTTCCGGCGTTGGATCACGTGGAGGAAGAGGTGCGGGGGCTAGGCCGAAGGGGGCTGGGGCCCTTATATATGAAACATATCATTTTTTACTCAATTTAAGAGAATTTCGGGCTGACCAAGGGTAACGATAGGGGAATGAAAAGGGAAAAAGGCCAAACAGAGGTTAAATGGAGGGTTTAGAGGGGATTTTAGGGGGCTTAGAGGGTTAATAGGGGAAATAGAGGGGAACCAAAACACTTTGACAGACGGAGGAAAAAAGGGGGGAAAAGGGACATTTTGCAGGGGTACAAGGGGTAATGCAGGGCTTTTGGAGTAGAATTTATAGCAATCATTGAGGTTCATAGGCTCCATACTAGCAGAGGACACCAGTCAAAGTCAGGGGATAAAAAGGCTACAAGGATGATGTGTTTACAAGGGAAATGCATTCCTTGCAGGCTTTACAACAAATTAGCCCCTTGCTTGCTTTGTCAAGGAAATCATAAGGGGCTAACAGTGGCTCCACATGGGGATGGCTTCTTCTTGAAGGAGTCAAGAATTCAGAGAGTAGATATTTGGAGTAGGCCAGTGGCCTACTGCTTGGCACATCCCTTTCTTTCTTTGATCAGCTGCCACAATATGAAATCATTACATCAGCAGAAAAAACTTTCTTCCACAAACTACCTACCCACACTACAGTCCTAACATTTTTTCTTCTTCCAGGGTGCCTTTGAGCTAGCAGACCCTTTACATCTTTTATTTTTGCAAACAGAAAATAAACCTATTCTAAATCTACACTTATTACTCCATGAGACCAGATTAAACTGTTGGTCCCATACTTTTCTCTACCTAATCTAATATCTGCTGGGATTAAACTGTCCAGCAGATTTCTTCTCTACATTCTACAACAGAAATTGAAAAACAGTCAAGCCAAGATTAGATTGTCTGAGTTGTTGTGGATCTAAGGCATAAAACAGTTTCATATGGACAAGAACTTGCAGAAGACTGAAAACAAAACTATGAATGCTTGGGATCTGAACTTGAAACATCCTTCTTTCCTTTTTGTGACTCAAGTTTTGAGCATGTTAGATTCACCCCCTTTTCTTCATTTCAGCTCTGGTTTTGGGCATGTTAGAGATGATTCTTTTTTTTTCCTTTGCTGGTCTAAATTTTTGGCATGTTAGGACCAGCTGTTTTGCTTTCTTTAGCTCAGGTTTTGAGTTTATTAGAGCCACCCTTTTGCATATCAGAGGTCCATGTTTTAAGCATGTCGGAACCTCTCTTTTTCCTCTATTTTTTTAAACATTTTTCTTTTTCTTTGAAAATAAAAACTGCAATGGTATGTATAATGGAAATGGAGACTGGCAATTGTAAATTAGCAGAAGTAATGTTTGAGCATCCTGCCATTGATAGGACCCCCAAACAGCTCTGCACCATCTAGTTCTTGTAAGAAGAAAGCGTTGGGACCCACAATGGCCTAGATGAGGTATGGACCTTGCCACAAACTGTCAAATTTTCCGTGATTTCCTTTATCCTCTCTTCTCGAATCCCACTTCAAAACCTTATCTCCAACTTTGAAATCATCAGCTTTGGTTCTTTTGTCAAACAATTTCTTTATATTCTCTTGAACTTTCACTGCTCTGTTGTAGACCTCTTCCCTTGTTTGCTGAAGATGGATTGTCTGGTTTATTCTCCTTACCATGCTGTCCTCTTCTGTTTGGATCTCCTGGACCAGCTTGATCACTGGTATCCTAAGGCTGGTAGGAAATACTGCTTCTGTTCCATAGACAAGCTGAAAAGGTGACATGCCAATGGACTTCTTTGTTGTAAGTCTGTCAGCCCACAAAGCATGTACTAGCTTGTTATGCCATGATTTTTTGTTCTCTTCCAATATTTTTTTGATGATGATCACCAGGCTCTTGTTTGATGATTCAGCTAATCCATTACCTTGAGGGTAATAGGCAGTTGAATGACCAAGTGCTACTTGGTACCTGTGACAAAAATCAACCATATTTTTGGATCCAAAAGCAGTAGCATTATCAGTGATTATTTTCCTTGGGCAGCCAAACCGAGAGAGGATGTGACTTTCTAGGAAACTAATGATGACTGAATCTGTGGCATTCCTAGTGGGCACGACCTCTATCCACTTAGTGAAATAATTTGTGGATGTTAGGATCCATTTGTGCTGAGCAGAAGAAGCAGGGTGAATTTCCCCTATGAAATCCAGGCCCCATTGCAGAAAGGGACCTTCAACAGTGATGGGTTGTAGGGGTAAAGGGAGGAGTTTTCTCTTGCCCTCAAATATCTGACATTTGTGGCAGGCAACTATCATTTTATGAACATCATTGAAGAATGTGGGCCAATAGTAGCCAGCTCTGAGTATTTTGTTTGCAGTGGCTTTCCAACTCAGGTGGCCTCCACATTCTCGAGCGTGGAATTCTTGTTTAACCCTCTCTGCCTCATTTTCAGGCAAACATTTAAGCAACAGGACATTAGGATTCTTCCAGTATAAGTTTTCATATAAGGTGCAGTAATTTCTCGCTTTTAGCTTTAAGAAGATGGACTTGGTTTTTGATATTTCGGGAGGGGCATTGAGATGTGTAAACACATACAGAATGTCAGAATACCAAGGAGAGCTCTAAAAATTTTCCTCAACAGTGAGATTAGGCAATTCTTGTTGCTCATCCAAGGTACTTATCATGTTTATGTCTAGGGCTTGTAGGTTCAATTCAGCCATTAACTTAGCTAAGCCCTGACCTTTAATCAGTTTGGTGGGTTTTATCTCAAGGTCATATTCTAAGATCACAGCTATCCATTTGCCCCTTTTCCCATATGGGTCTTGGGACAGTATATCTTTGACTATGATGCTGGACATGTAAGCTACATTGTGAGAATAAAATATGTACACCCTAAAGTCTTTCAAGGCCTTAATCAGAGCATAGGTCTGTTTCTCCATGATGTTGTATTTCAAGGGTGCAGCTCTGAGTGCTTTGCTAAAGAAGGCAATTGGCTGTTCCATTCCCTCTGTGTTTTTATGCAGCAAGACTGTAGCTACAGTGTGCTCAGAGGCGAATGAAAATATCAGGAAATCTTTGGAGAAATATGGGCTGATCAGGACGGGGGCTTGGGTAAGTGCAAGTTTCACTGATTCAAAAGATTGTTTAGCTCCCATATTCCATTTAACTCCTGCACCTTTCTTCAGCATGTTAGTCATGTTCCTAAGGTGTTCAGCCAGATTTGGAATAAATCTCCTAAGGAAGTTAATCTTCCCAATGAAAGACTGCAATTCCTTGATGTTTCTGGGGTGCGTGATTTGTAGTATTCCCTCAACTCGCTGTGGGTCTATCCTGATTCCCTCCTCAGATATAATGTGGCCAAAAAGTTTACATTCTTGTAGCCCAAAAACAGTCTTTTTAGGATTCAGGGACAGACCGAACCTTCTACATTTTCCGAATACTTTTCTCAGATGTTCTAGGTGTTCTTCTTCAGTCTTGGAATAGACTGTTATGTCATCCAAGTAGATAACAATTAAGTGCCCTATCTCATCTGAGAATGCTATGTCCATCGCTCTTTGGAAGGTGGCTCCAGCATTCATCAATCCAAAAGGCATCTTCACATACATGAAGGTACCCCATGGAGTGGTAAAAGCTGTTTTGAGTTGGTCTTCTGGGATCACTAAGACTTGGTTATAACCTAAAAATCCATCCAGCAGGAAGATTCTTTTAGAGCCCACTACCTTCTGAAGGATATGTTCCATTTTAGGCAAAGGGTAATTGTCTTTGAGTGAGGCTCTATTAAGATTCCTGAAGTCTATACACAATCTGATTTCTCCTGTTTTCTTCCTCACAGCCACTAAGTTTGATACCCAATCAGAGAACCTTACAGGCACAATTATACCTGCTTCATACATCTTCTTGATCTATTTCTCTACTGCAGGCAATTGTTTAGGATTGATTCTACGAAGTTTTTGCCTAAAGGGATTCTGATTTTCTTTCAAGGGTATCTTATGCTGAATGATATTTGTGTCATAGGCCTTTAAGTCTTCATAGCTCCATGCAAACACATCAATGAATTCCTTGAAAAGGGCAATGTATTTATTATTCATGTCCGCAGGTAAAGACTCAGAAAGTTTAATCATTTTGGGCTTATCTTCAGTGCCTATGTTGCATTCTTCCACATCAGAGTCTGCATGTTCTATAGTGGGATTTTTTTCCACATCGTCAAAGTCAAAAAGGTCCTCTAAGGGTGCCAAGCCTCTGGGTATATACTTATCTTTGGCCTGCAGCACCTCTACCTCTTCACTATCTGCATTTTCACGTTTGCGGTCTGAGTTTCCAGTCTGTTCATCTAAAGAATTTATTTCTATGTTACAGGGTGTTTCTTCCTCATCTGAGGATTCTTCACTTAGGCAACTACTATCAGGTTGGGAGTCCGAATCAGAAAATTCAAACTCGTTTCTTCCTACTAGAAAATCTTCGATCTGTTTATCACCTTCAAAAACCTGCCAATATTTTTCGTTGTCGGGGACAGTAGGTCTAAATTTGGTCTGTATGATGATCTGTTGGTCTCTAGGAATCTTGGGGTAGGAACTGGCTAGGCAAGCTAATCCATTTGCAATGAAATTTTGACTCCTAGGAACAAACACTAATTTGTATTCAACAAACATTTTCAGTAGGTCCATGGTGTCATTCCTATATGCTCTTAGCCTAGGATGTTTGGCTGTGTATTCTCCGTTCACTTGTTTAATAACTAACTATGAGTCTCCCTTTACGGTTATCCTACGGGCTCCCTTTTTCTTCAACAGATTCAGACCCAGGATTAGAGCCTCATATTCAGTGACATTATTTGTGCATTTGAAATGCAGACTGCAGGCATGGCTCTCAGCGTATTCATTTTCTGTATTGCGTAACCATACTCCTGCCCCAACAGTTCTTTTAGTACAGGACCCGTCAAAGCTCATTTCCCATAAGGTGTTATTCTCATGATTATCATTGTTTTCCCTATGGCTGGTTTCACCATTGGGTTGTGTTATAGGGTCTGTACTAGGCTGTGGATTGTTTTGTTCTTCGTGAAATGAATGGGGTTCGGGAATCTGGCCGGATGGCTGTTTACGCTCTGTTTCCTGTTCAGTCGGGGTAAGGTCTCCCCCACATATCCTACAGGTTTCATTGCGGTTTTCTTCTTTGTTGTCTTCTAAATCCATAGCAGCCATTATGTTAAAATCCAAGGCCTCTGCCTCTCCATTTGTGTCCCTATTTTGGGACTCTAACCCTTCCAAGGATGCATCATTACAAAATATGAAGGAGTCGAGGTCGGTGTGTACTGAATAAACAGGTGAATTTTCTGGTTTTTCGGGGCTACTAACTAGGAATTTCATTTGTGTCTCCCTATACAGTTTTCTAAGTTGGCCAAAGATTGGGATTGTGGCATATGAGCCATCCATATGCATTGTACCCTGCAGCTTGGCTCCCCATGATCTTGATAGCAGCATGCCATACTTAGGTGGCACATCTTCCACCACAACATCCATGACCATGCATTTAGCTGGGATTTGAGTTAAGCTCACACACAAGTCTTTGATCAGGCCTAGGCATTTTAATCTGCTAGAGTCAAATGAGTATAAGTCTTTGTAGGGTCTGGTTATCTCTAGACCTAGTCTTTCCATGACTACCTTAGGCATTAGGTTGTGAGATGCTCCAAAATCATGCATCGCATTGTGCAAGATTTTGTCAGAATGTTGAGACTGATATAGAAAGGTGGAACTACCCCCTCCTGAAACTTCCCCTCTATCTTAGGACCAAACAAGAGGGCAGGTTGATCATCATTCAAATTGACAGAGTCACCGTTCTCACCTAAGTTCAAAGCTCTCAAAATCTGGCCTTTATATACATCCTGAGTGGCCAGCTCAGAAAGTGGGACAGAGATTTTAATTCTTGCAATCTCACTTTCCAAATTGAAAGGGGACTGACTCTTTGGCATACTCATCTCTGTTTTACTTGCCACTATATTAGTGGCTAATTCAGTGGGTCGATTCTCGTTATGTATAGTTTTTGTGACAGTTTTATCAGGAGCACTAACTGTAGTGCTAGTGCTGCTAGCTGGTTTACCTTGTGCATTGGTGTTCCGGTTTTCTTTTTCTCTATTCTTTCCATAACTCTCAGCTGCTAATTTGTTGGTTTCAGCAGTTGCTTTAGAAGTTTTCTCAGGTCTCTTCTTGATGGTAGTCTCAGAAGCTGCGGGTTTGGTAGTTTCTTGACTCTTTTTTCTTCTAAGTTCATACTGTTCTCTGACCTGTATCATGGCATTTTCAAATCCTAATATGTAATATTCAGATTCCAACCATTCCTCCTCCCAACCAGAGGGTGAAGGCTGGTCTTCTTCTGAATAAAAGTTGTGGATTGACTCCTCTGTTTCAAACATGTTTATTGTGTTTCCCTCAGACTCTTCTATGATTCCCTCATCTTCATCAAGAAAATTCTCTTGGAATGGGGGAATAACTTGCTGGTCTGACTCTCTTTGTCTGTTGGGAGTGTTATTGTTTCTTCTAAATTTCTGGTTCTGGTTTTGGTTTCTGTTCTGGTTACTGACCGTGACCACAATTTTTTCCATCATTTGTTGTAACCTTTCCACATTTTTTGACAATTTATCAAAATTTTGGTCAGATGTGGAAGCCACATTGTCATCTCTATATGTTACCCTTCTCTCAGATTTTAGTCTTGCCCTTCTCTCAATCATATTTTCTTCTATATTCATTGCTCCTTTCTGCATGTCCTCCAATGTGTTGTATTCCTTGTATCTAAGCTCATAGGCCATGTCAGCATCAAAACCATCAGGGTATTTTGCTAGGGCCATGCCTTGTGGAGGTTTCATATGTGGAGGGAGAGCATTATAAATGCTGTTAAATCTTGTTGTGTAATCGTGGACACTCTCTCCTACGTTTCTCTTAAGGGTCATGTATTCTGCCAGGAGTTAGCGAGGATTCGCCCTAGTTTCCCATTTGTTTATGAAAGTCTGATATAAGCCTGGAAGATCATTGATGCTACCTGGAGGCAGACCCTTAAACCATTTATTCACATCACCCCCTAAGCTTTGGGCAAAGATCCTCATTTTGACTGTATCATCATCAATTTCCATGTAGTCAAAAGAATCTTCCATTTTATCTACATGTTGTTGGGTTGTGATGGACTCCTTTGCAGTGAAGTGTGGAATCTTGGACTGATAATAATTTGGTAAGGGTACTAGAGGCTGGGGTAAAACCAGAGGTGCATACCAAGCTGCCATGATGATGTTTTGCTGAGGTAAAGGGTTAACGTGGGCAGTTGGTATATGGATGACAGGAATGTTATGACCAACAGAGGACTGAGCCCCAAGTTTTGTATGAAATGTAAATCAGGAGGTGTAGATGGAGGGGTCTATCTATTCCCAAGGTGTCTACCACCTTGCTGTGGTGAATCAGGAAGCTCAGGGTCTGGTTGGTCTAAGCTACCGAATGACCTAGTTCTAGATAAGCTGTTAGGTAGGTCTAGGTCAAGGTGAAAGTGTGATAGAGCTGTAAGGTCTTCTAGTGCAGAATTAGCTCTATGGATGTGTTTGGAAATAGTTGATCTTTTAGGCGTATGAGTTCCCTTGAGGATACTCTCAGGGTTGTCAACTATTTCAGGTGGATCTGGGTTAGGGTAAGCTCTTGCATGAATGGTTCTAGAAGCCAAAATGTTGTTTTTGACCAAGCAGCTTAACCCCACTTGTTACTTCTACTGTGTTTGATGTTGTTATGGGGGCCGGTCTTCCGGTAGAGTATAATGTGCACCAAGATGATCAGTAGGCCTACTGATCACCAGTGGAGTCTTTGAAACGTTTAGGGAACTATGGAGTTTCCAGGTGGAAGGTTTAGGATGTTTTTGGAGGGTACACTGTCCACCGCAGCTCGTGAGGTGTCCTCTTTCGAGGATATCTTCAAAACACAACAAACTTTAACCAGAGATTGACTGGGAGGGCATTTACCAGATATGTCACCTCTGAAAGAGTGTGAGATCTGGAGGCTACCTGGCCCTTTCCAGACTCTGTCCAAGAGTATGGGAAAACATAACAAATGGTGTAGAGGTTGATGTGAGAATGAGACTGTTTAACTGCCAACCTAACCAGAGATTGTAGGTGTTTTGAATGCCTAGGAATGTTTAAGGTGTAATGCACTCAGTCCCCAGTGGAGTCGCCATTATGTTTGGGTTCCCATGTTTTGGCCAGATTGGCAAGAACACAAGATGAGACAACATCAGAACCACTTTCAGACCTCAGGATCTAGCCCTCCTGGGTCCAGAGAGGGATCTCTCAATATGAGCAAAGGTTTATGTCTATGAGGCTCAAATGTTATGATTTTCGGCTAGTTATAGGCACAAGGTTTGTTTGTTGATTGTTTGTTTTGGTTATTGGTTATCAGGAAAGAAGGATTCAATGTAAGACCAGGATGAGCAAAGAGGGATGAGGCAGAGGTGAAATATTCCAGGAAATATTCAAAACCATTGGGCAATGGAGTCAGGAAAGGATTTGCTTGCTAGTCAATAGGCAGGCTTTCAATTGGGCTAGTCATCTGAAACTTAGGATCTTCAAGATGATTATGTGATATGGAAAGTAGGAGGGAGGAGATAACACAGATTTAGAGCACAAAGTTACAGATCAGCAGGTCATACAAGGATCCTGGTGGACAGGGCTAACACTAATCCCCAGTGTTCCCAAATCTTCCAACTAAATCTATAACAAGAAACATCTAAGAACTGAATTCATTCAATTCATACATCAGAGAGCAGGCAATAACATCCACTACACTGGTTAAACCAACTGAAATCATTCCTTAGATAAGACATTTAGAAGAGAAACATAAATGGCAAGGAGAGCAGAGACATAGGGTACCTAACAAGGGTAAATCCTATGCCAATATTCTGATGCAAGCCAATAGAAATGAATGTAAACACAGAGATAGGAAAACATCACCGCTGCTTCAGATTAGGATCCAAATAAATGCGCTTGTCATATTAAATAACATACCAATCAAGTACAAAATTTCCAATAGCTGAATACTCAGTCTGAAAACATATCCTTCAACCTATCTTACAATCTTTACACAGAGACTGTGTCTCAAAAGAAACTACTTGCAGTTCTCTGATAACTAATCAGCAACCTTACAATGTTTTTTTTTCTTCTGATTTTTATAGCTGAAGAGGAACAGAAATGGTAGGTGAAGAAATAAATACAATATTAAAACTTCTGAAAAGAAAGAGGGCCGAAGCCCATTCTGCTTGAATGCTGAGTATTTAATTTCTGTCACCCCTTTGGATGGAAGAATGGTCTTCTTCAGGTTCCCTTTACTTCTGATGTGACTTTGATGCATTTTGGCTGCAATACTCTTTGTACTTCTGGTGGATAAACAAATGATAAACAAACTGCTGAGGAGTCTGCTACATAAATGTTCTGGTAATTTCAACCTGCTGTCATGGTGGGAATTCCTTCAGGGGCACGGTTTTGAATAAAAACTGTATGGGAGCTTTGTACTTGAAGAAAAACATTCTGCCACTGAATAAACCCTGATGTCATCTTTTACTGTGCACAGGACCTTCTGATTGATCCTTGAGGTTTTCAAACTGGTGCTTAGCCTCTGACAAACTGGTTTAAGCCTTTGAAATCTCCAGTTTAATTCTTTAACTCTTTGATTTCCTCACTGATTGCCCTTTGCTGCTCCCACAAACACTTCTGACTATGAACTCTGTGTTTTTAATGGCTCCGAAGAAGATTGACAGAGGTTTAACCTTGACCTTTGCTTTTAGTCACGTCAAACACTTTCTTGGGCCTTTCCTTCATTAAATATATCTCTGTACATGAACTGTTCTGCAATTTCCGCCACTGTGACAGAGATAACGAGCCACATCGGTTTTCTCCGCTTGAAACCCTGCAAAACAGTAAAATTGTCAAGAAATCCATGGGCGGGAATGATGGAGGCGGTGTGGATGGAGGAAATGGCCGTGCAAATGATGAAATAGAGGAGAAAACGCAGAGAAATGGTGAAAAATGGACAGGTGGAGGTTGGCGGTCTGCGGAGAAAAATACAAATGAAAACCTTAAAAACACGATTTTTTCTCAAATACATGCGATGCATGGGATGACGTACGACGGGTGAACGTGGGGGGGGGGGGGGGTGATGTGGCAAGACGGGCCCGGGGAATGGTGAAAAGTCAATAGCGGGGAAAAAAAATCCGCACCATCGATCTCAAAGGAAATCAACGACTAACAACGCAGCGGGGAGTGACGACGGTGGGCCAGGGGTACGGCGATCAGGAGTTAAACTATGCGCGGCTTCGAGGAGTGACAACCATTGGATGAGCTACTCCAGATCCAATGGTTCACAACAATATCACTGGGCATCTTGAGTCGAAATTTAATGCGCGATGGACAAGCGGTTTTGAAGCCGTACAGGAGCCATGCGTCAATTGTTGTATGGAATCGCTGGTCGATGGGAAACTACCGCCAACTCTTGGATGGTGGTGCGATGAAAACCTGGCTATTTTTGGACGGGTGCGCTGGTGGGGGCCACAGGGGTGGGCGGACTCTGAACCATTGGATTGCGGTTTAGATGGACGGCGATTTCCCTGTCGGGGTTATAACGGGGGAAACGCGAAAGGTTGCGGGGTCAACGATCACCGTCCGATCAATAAGATCAACGATCGATGTTGCACCCGATACACATTGGAGATAGGCACTTTCCAGTGCTGGCGGGTGGTTTCGGCGTTGGATCATGTGGAGGAAGAGGTGCGGGGGCTAGGCCGAAGGGGGTTGGGGCCCTTATATATGAAATATATCATTTTTTACTCAATTTAAGTGCATTTCGGGCTGACCAAGGGTAACGATAGGGGAATGAAAAGGGAAAAAGGCCAAACAAAGGTTAAATGGAGGGTTTAGAGGGGATTTTTGGGGGTTTAGAGGGTTAACAGGGGAAATAGAGGGGAACCAAAACACTTTGACAGACGGAGGAAAAAAGGGGGGAAAAGGGACATTTTGCAGGGGTACAAGGGGTAATGCAGGGCTTTTGAAGCAGAATTTATAGCAATCATTGAGGCTCATAGGCTCCATACTAGCAGAGGACAACAGTCAAAGGTAGGGGATAAAAAGGCTGCAAGGATGATGTGTTTACAAGGGAAATGCATTCCTTGCAGGCTTTACAACAAAATAGCCCCTTGCTTGCTTTGTCAAGGAAATCATAAGGGGCTAACACCTTCTCCACAAATAATTTCACCTATTACTTCCTCCCCTCATTTACCAAGTGAAGGGGCTGACAGTAGCCCTAGTGAAGGGAAAATAGGAGGCAACAGTGAGGAAGAAGATGAGACATATAATGATGATGAAGGAGAGGATAGGGAAGAATAAGTTGATTAAGAGGAAGATGAAAAAGATGATGAAGAGGACAGTGAAGAAGAAAATGAGGAAGAGGAAAGTGGCTAAAAAGAAAGCAGCAATGACCAAGGGCAGCAAGATGATGAAGAAGAAAACAAAGATAAAACCAGTGATGATAGTCACAAAGATAAAAACTGTGAACATGATGATGAAGAGGAAGATGACAATGAGGAAGAAGAGGAAAACAGTGAAGAAGAAGAACAGACAGATGAGGAAGGCAACTATCTAAGTGCCCAAAACAGTCCATGAAAGAGTCATGACAGTCATGACAGCTGTCATGAATATCTTGACAAAGATCAATCCATAGAAGACATAGAAAAATCAGAGCATAGTGAAGGAAAAATTGATGTCAACATTGCATTTGAGACTCCCATGATTTCCCCTCTCTCATGCACTTATCATAGAGGGAAAAGGAGTGTTTTTGCTGCCTATAAAAGGAAAAGGGCCACCTCCTCACAAAATACCAAAGCATCGGACAAAGGCAAAGAAAAAATGAAGAGTGTTGATGTTAGGAATTTACCGCAGCAATACAACAATTTAATGAGAGAGAAATAAACATAAAGAACCCAGCAACAAAACATTAACATAAACATAAATGTTTATCCGGGAAAACCCCAAATCCGGGGAAAAACCCAACCAATGAAATTTCATTACAAATTGGCCAAAACCCTGGCCAATCCGGCCAAGTGAGCCTTCACCGCTCACCTCCAGGCCTACATTACAATGAAGTCTTTCCAGCCCTTTTATAGGCTCCATCACATGCAATACCATGGGTCAAAACCATGGGTGCACAAAACCATGTGCCCCAAAACCACCATTGTTTACCCTAGTCCACATTGACTCTACCCCGAGTCATGTTTACTTAACAATTCCCCCCTTAAACTTGACTTGGGGCTTCTTGACTAAATCCAGCCAAATCTGCTAAGTGAGACAACCCCGCTTACTCTAGCTCTTCCCCCCTCAAATTTTTACCCAGGGTAATTGTTAATTTGGCATCCCCCCTATCACCTAGGTCTAACCCAGACTTTACCAGTGATTACCCAGGGGTACGCATGCCATACCAAGTCTTACAGCAGTATGCCCATTTACATGTAATAAAATTAACTTCATTATAATAATTTTTTTTTTTTTTTCATTGTTGCTATTCTTTGTATGACCATTATCTACATTTATACATGATGTCCTCTCCAAAGAGGACATCATAGTTGTACATCAATCTGCCGAATGACATCAATGTCCATATAAAAAGAATCCATCTACCGGATTACATGGGTCACCAGCCTCTGTAACCGCCAGTCCTCTAGGAATTCTCTTCAGATACATGGTTCATCAATTTAATTAATTCTCCTGCAAATATCCTCTCTCATTTGACGTTCTTCAAAGTATTTGATTGACACATTCTGTCAAACACTTTGCATGCAACCAATCCCCATAGTTTCTTACTCTATGGATTTACACACCAAGACCTCTCTAGACCAATAATATAATTCCATAGGCTGCATTTCCTCCTACGCAAATAGCACCATGAGAGCAGCATGATCACAACAGTGCCAATATCACTTCAAGAGAAATGATCTTCCTATCTGTGGTGCTCCACATTTGCCTTCATCTCCTCCGGTGGTATAACTCCTTTGATTGCCATAGCAACCCCAAAAAAATTTATATGCTCGTGCGAAAAGACTATAAGCAGAATTCACCAAGATCTTATGCCTACTCCTCATGGATTCCATGGCATGATACCTGTGAAGACAGACGTTCACATTCTCGTGTCATAGTGCCAATATATGGTTCCTCATGACTACGTAATTGGCCTGCTTGATTCCCCCAATGGATGAAACCACACCAGCTTCGATCTCCTCTTTTGTCAAAGAATCGATTGGGAACTAACGGGATAAGCGCTTTTATCTCCTCTTTTGTCAAAGAATCAATTGGGAACTAACGGAATAAGCAATCATGGTCTTCGTGTTGACCTCCTTCTCCATCATCAAATCTTGGCATTTCACTCGTTGTTCTGGGCTAGAGAAACCAACGTAGCTGCGGTGTATTCTTTCTCCTCGGGACTGCTCCCTGTGTGCAGCCACCAGATCAGACCCAGTATTGGATCGTTTGTCGATATGGGAGGCAAACCCAAACGATCTTCTCGATCTTCTCAGCTCGCAGACACATTCAACATTCAGAAGCCACGTCACGTCCGCGATCGAGATGTCCAATAATAATTTCATTTTTTTAAATACCGCCACCGATGTTATGGTGAAAAACCCTCTTCAGAACCGCGTTGTGCCTTGGACGTATTTTCTCTGTCTGGATACATATTTGCAGTGACTCGTTTGATCAAGGTTTTCCCTTCCATCAGATCTGCCTCTGCACTACTTTCCTCAGTGCCCAGTGGCCTGTCCATAGCACATAATCCTTGCTCGATCCATGCTAAGCCTCTTGTTAGTTTATGCTACTCGATACCGCAAGATGGCACCTTCCTCATACATGTTGGCACCAACGTCTCCAGCATTCAACAAGAAAATATCACATCCATCAGTGAGGAATGTCATTTCTTTATCTGAATCCAAAGCCACCTCCAGAACTCGCCTCCAGAATGCTTAATCGATTTCTTCTGGCCATGACCATGAAACTCTTTCTAGGATCAGTTTCCATGTTGTGCGTTAATTTCTCTTTGCATCAGGCTAATAACTGTAAACAAAATCTACATTGATTTATCCATTCGACAGGCCAATAAAACCCTTTGGCTTCAAAAAATTTCCTTTGAAACCAACACTTAGCTCCGATACCAGTTGTTAGGAATTTATCGAAGAACATAAATAATTATTGAGAGAATATTACACATAAAGAACCCTGCAACAAATCATAAACATAAACACAATGTTTAACCGGGAAAACCCCAAATCCGGGGAAAAACCCAACCAATGAAATTTCATTAACCATTGGTCAAAACCCTGACCAATCCGGCCAAGTGAGCCTTTACCGCTCACCTCCAGGCCTACATTACAATGAAGTCTTCCCAGCCTTTTTATAGGCTCCATTACATGCAATACCATGGGCCAAAACCATGTGCCCCAAAACCACCACTGTTTACCCTAGTCCACATTGACTCTACCCTGAGTCATGTTTACCTAACAGTTGAGCCAAAGGCACCAATCAGGAGGAGAAAAAGGATTAAAAAAACTTCTCAAGGCCCTCTGTTTGTTGATCTAGATAGTGATAATGAGTACCAAGGGATAAACACAAAATTTCTCCTCTTAGAAAAAGATGTCCAGCTTCAAGAATGGGAAAATGATTTTGAAAGGGCACAAAGGGTCATTTACTATTATAAAAAAGAGAAAAAAAATTTCAAAGAGGTGAAGAGGGGCCTTGCCTTGCAGAAGAAAATGGTCAAACACTATGCAAGGAAGAGCATGATTGCCAATGCTAAATTGAGGCAAGCCCTCCTAGAGCTAGAAGAGCTAAAAAGGCCCAAAGTTCATGAAAACCTCGGGATCTTGGTCAATGCTTCTCAACAGGTGTCTAATACCCCTTGAGGGGTCTGCCCACCAATTTTGAAGAAAATCCAAAAAAAAATTGTTTTTTCAAAATTTTGGCCCCTAGGAGTGCAACACCCTAGGTGCTACACTCTTTTTTGGGGCATCCTCAATTGCTAAAGTTTACATTTTTTGGTTTTTTACGTGTCCATCAGTCTCCCCAAAAAATTTCAGATCATTTGGAGCATTTTTGCCCTCTCAAAAGGTCAAAAAACACCTCAAAAATCACCTTTCTCCCTCCTTTTCAGGCCTGGCGTTGCGTGTTGAGAAGTCATGGGAGATTTAATTTTTGAGCAAGTAAATGGCTTCCACTCAGCACAACTCAAGTACTTCTGGAAATCATACTCTTCAAGATTTCTAACTAGCCATCACGGGCCCAAATCTGATGCCGGGAAGGGGTCCAAAACACAGCTGCAACAGACCCCAAGTTTTGTTGATATAGAGCTACGCATAGAGACAAATTTTTGCCAAAAAGTCAACAAAAGGCACTAATTAATGGAAAATTGGTTTTTTAATATTTTCTTGGACAAAACACTCTTGATTTGATTGGGGGGTTATGTTTTGGTGTGTTTCATTATTTTCTTATCTCTTATGTGTCTTGGGCCTTGCATGGTCATTAAGCACATTTATGAAATTTATGGCTGAATTAGAGTTTCTGGAAGCCTCTTAAGGTTTCCACCTCCTCATTTGCTCCATAAATAGAGCATGAGGCTCTTGTATATTTTTTTGGATGTTGATGAATTATGTTGAATTAATACATTGTACCTTGAAGTCTTTGATGAGAAATTGATGTCTTGGAGCTTATGCATGATTTGATTCACTTGTTGATGGAGAAGGACTGTTTGTAGGATACATAGGCCTGGTTGATGGTGAAGTTTTATGTTGTTAATGTTTTCTAAGTTTCTCATATGTTTTCTATCCATCTATGCTGCAGTAGGACAAAAAATTTAGACTAAGATATGCTTGTTGATGGCACCTTAGATCTGTTTATTTCCTTCACTACCTAAATGTTTTCTTCTGCTTAAGACATGTTAGGGAATTCATCTCTTGCTCTATCATAAGTTTTTGTCTTGTCTATTTTCTTGAATGATTTAGACCAGTTAGTATCAATTATGATTTATGGCTAGCCCTGCATATTGTTACCTCTGAAGTACTCTGTTCTTGAAATCATCTTTTGAAGCATCTTTGCCTATAGTTTGTCAAAGAAGTCTGTCTTAACCATTCTCTTTACCTTTACTTAGCTAAAATTGTCTCAAGGAACTTTCATAGCTGTCACTGTGGATGATAGGGTTTTTATGTTCTTCTATGGTTATAGTTACTTGTGCAACTTAAATGTTTTTCCTGCTCTTGATGATAAAATCCATGAAATATTAAATAAGTTTTTTCCTTTCTCTGTTTTATCTGAATGTTGTCTTGGTTGATTATCTATCTTCAGTCTGAAATCAAATGGATTAGGTTTTTCTTAAGCCTTTGACTCTCTTTCTATGCTTATAAATCTTCTAACTCCCTCAGTTGACAAGTATATAAAGGATTTTTTTTCTTCCCTTTATTAGCTTGTTGTTCTCAAGTTTAATGTCCATCTCATGATCCTTCACAATCTTAAATATCCACCAACCAAGTTAAATTTCCCTGCAAATGCTCTTGATACCATTGATGAACTCACTCATGACCTTTTTTGACTCCATTGCCCAATGACTTAACAATCTTCCTTGTTTTCTATCTAAATCTATCTGAGCATCATACCCAAACAAAAACAATCAAAATACCCTGCACTTAACATCTAGCCTAAAATGAACCCTAATCAGAAAACAAGTTCACATATTTGCACCTACTAGAGAGATCCCTCTCCAAATCCAGAAATGCTAGGTCCTAGGATTCCAAAGCTTGGTTTGATGTTACCTTGTTTATTTGTATCTCAATCAATCTAGCAAATTATGGGGAGCTAACATAATGGCGATCATGGTGGGACTAAGTTCATAGTAGCCTGACAAACTCTTATAGACTCATACTCATCCCTAGTTTGACTTAAAAACCAACCCATACCCTGAGTAGAAACTAATTACTTCACCATCCTGGCAAGATGATGACTTAGCTAGGGGATACTCATTAACCTTAAGGCTGCATAAAGAAACTAAAAACCCAAAAATTACTCCCTAGATTGATTTTTTTATCAAGAATTTGGTGGTGGACCATTGTATACATATCTTCAAAATTTCAAAAAAATCCACCTCGCGACTCCAATAGCCTCCAATAGGCCTTCCTCATCCCACTAGTCCCATAGGTTGTTCTAGGATTGTGTCAAATCCGTCCAAAAAAGTTTTTAAGGCCTAGTTGTACCTTCTGTGAATAAAGAGATCCGGCTTCACGAAGGATCTATACCAGATCACACCTGGACCCAAATCCTCCTACCGTAGTTAATAACCCAGAAAATATTTTGTGGAAAAATCCTAAAGCTGGAAACTCACCCACTATTAGGACCATCCATAGAGCAAGTTCTGCACTGGAACACCTTACAGTTTCACAAGATCCTTAGTTTGATTTGCACCATACCAAGAACCTATTTAGGACCAAGTCACAAAGTAGGGTTGACCAAGCTAACTTTGAGCTCGTAGATTTGCAGCAGAGCTCTAGCGGATAAGCTTCTCCTTCCACTCCACTTGATTTTCAGCTTCTCCATCACTTCAGCCCTTTTCTTCTCAAATCTACTCAGAATTAGTCTTCCATTCCAAGTACCTCAGCTACACCCATCCATACCACCAGTGTGCAAACCACCTCACTCCATCCTCCTCCACCTCTCACAAATCCTCCCCTTGTAAATCAGCCTTTGTTTCCTTTCCCTCCCATCATGGCAAATTGGTAGTTAGCCCCCTATAATTTGACAAGCAAAGTAGGGGGCTAAATTTTTTTTGAGCCTTCAAGGAATGCATCTCCTTTGAAGACACATCATCCTTGAAGTCTCTTGTGCCTTTGCCTTTGATAAAATTTCCTCTGCTGACTCCCTTTATAAGGTCTCACTAATTGCAAAATCTGTGCTCCAAAAAGTCTACATTTTCCCCTTGTTCCCTGTAGAATGCCCCATTTTAGCCTTCTTTTCCCTCAGTTGAATTTCCACCAAAATCCCCCTTACAATCCCTCACACACCCCTTGTTTGGCCTAATTTCTCCTTTTCCCTCTATCGTTACTTTTTCCTACCCTCAAATTACATCAAAACGGGCCAAATTGCCACATTTTAACATTATGCAGGCCTAGCCCCCTTCGGCCAGCCCCCTAAAACCGTTCCACCATATGACCCGAGCGCCAAGACCAGACGCCAGGGCGGAAGGTGCTTATCGCAGATTCCATATCGGGCGCGTTTTAAACCGTCGATCTGTATAGATCGGACGGTCGTCGCGTCCCCACAACATCCACCGTTCAACCTGTCACCACCCCGTTAACACATCAACCGTCCATTTACCCGCCGATCCGACGGCCCAGAGTTTACCCCACCCGGTGGTCCCCGCAACTGCACACTGTTCAAAATCCATCGGTTTCCATCGCACCGCCTTCGGAGGTCGGGTGGTATTTTTAATTTCGAAACGATTCCACTAGCTGAACGACACGTATCTCGAGCACTGTTTGAAAACCTCCCACCCATCGCGCGTTATCGTTTGGCAGAAAACCCGGCGCGATATGCACGCACACCGTCTGATCCAGAGCTTCCCATCCAACAGTGATCACTCCACGAAGTTGCACGGGGGATAACCTAAGGCAACCGTACTCCTGGCCCACCATCCATCGCCCTCCGATGCATTTTCAGCCGTTGATCTCCTCCCGAGATCGGAGAGTCTAGATTCAATCGCCCTCTGCCATGTCCCCAGCCGTCGATCTCCTCCTGAGATCGGACGATCCAGATTCGATTGCATGTCCTACCGTTGACCGGTCCCGCCACGTCACCCTTTCCACGTGTTTCATCGTGTTTCTTGCCCGTCCCTGTATATATATGCGTTTAAAGGTCAATTTTAATGTTTTACACTAAAATTTCCATTCTCACCAGCCTCCCACTGCATTTTCCACCGTAATCCCACACTATTCCACCATTTCACTAGCTGCACGTCCATTTTCGTCGTCTCCGCTTCATCCACCCTCCCCGTGCATGTTTTCCTAACGAGTTTTTTGTTTTGCAGGGTTACAGGTAGGCAGAAATATGCCATGACTCATATGCGCTGTTATAATGGCACAATGCATAGAAGAAGCTAAATTCAGAGCCTGGTATTACAGGAAGATGTCTGGAAAGGCGTTTACAACATAAATTTCATCAAAGGACAGAGTTCAAACTCTGCAAAAGCTCTCCGACACCATTAAAGCTCGGTTTTTCACTGACAAAGAGTATCAGTACAGAGTTAGGGAGTTCTTATGCACATCATTGAAGATATTAAGCCTTAATCCATGTATTTAAAGGCAGAGTACTGAATCGAAGACCCTATGGATCGCTCAGAAGGTCCAGTGCACAGAAAACCATAATAGCAGGGTTTTGACATCAGCAGAGAATTCTTCCATCAAAGGAAAAGGAGCCCATACCGTCCGCATGCTTTTTCGTGTCCCTAAGGAAATTTAGCCCTGGAAACAGTCCTGATGCTATCAGAGCATTTGATTCACAGTATGGCAGATCCTAGCATCATTTATTTACTTTTTGTTTATTCACCAGAAGTACTACAGAGTACTATAGCCAAAGTACATCATAGACATACTAGAGTAAATGGAAGCCTGGAGAAGACCACTCTTTCACCCAAAGAGTGCCATGGATAAATGCGCAGAATTTAAATAGAATGGGCCTCAGCCCTCTTCCTTTCCTAAGTTTTAATGCTGCATTTAGTTTTCACCTACTTTCTCTGCTCCACTTGAGCTATAAATTCGTGAAGGAACTCATTGTAAAGGTTGTTGATCAGTTATCAGAGAATTGCAAGCTATTTCTTTTGAGACATAGTCTATGTGTAAAGTTGTAAGATAGGCTGAGGAAGATGTTTTCTGACTAAGTATCCAGCTATTGGAAATGTTGTACTTGACTGGTGTTTCTTTTTAATATGACAAGCACATTTCTTTGGATCATGATCTAAAGCAGTGGTGATTTTTTCTATCTCTATATTTGTGTTTAACTTAAATTCTATTTCAATTCATTTCTACTGGCTCGCATCAGAAATATGGCATAGGATTTACCCTTGTTAGGTACCCTATTTTTCTACTCTCCTTGCCTTTGATGTTTTCTACTAAATGTGTTATCTAAGAGTCGATTTGAGTTGATTTAACCAGTGTAGTGGATGTTATTTCCTGCTAGCTGATGTATGAATCAAATGAATATGTTCTTAGATGTTCTTGTTAGGATTTAATTGAAAGAATTGGGAACACTAGGAGGTCTAGAACCCTATTTATATCTCACTAGGATCCTTTTCAATTGATTGAACCTTTCTAAGATCCCTCAAGCTGGAGGCTGAAGCATTGAGAGTTCAAAGTCTCTCTCTGATATTAGGTCTTTAACTTTTTTTTATAAACCTTTATTTTTTCCTCCTCCCTTACCATTCCACACCACACTATCATCTTTAAGATCCAATGCCTTAGATGACTAGCCTAACTGAAAGCCTGCACATTGAATAGCAAGTAAACCCTTTCCTGACTCCATTTCCCAATGGTCTTGAATGCTCCCTGGAATACTTCACCACTGCCTAAATCCTCTTTGCTCATCCTTGCCTTACATTGAACCCTTCTTTCCTGATGACCAGCAACTAAACAAATAATCAAACAAACAAACCCTGTGCCTATAACTAGCCTAATATCTTAACCTTTGAGCTTCGAAGTCAAATATCTTTGACATATCATAGAGATATCCCTCTCTGGACCCAGGAGGGCTAGATCCTGAGGTCTGAAAGTGGTTTGATGTTGTCTCATCTTTTGGTCTTTCCCCGTAGAAATTTTACCGTCGAATAATGATTAATTATCCACCGAGACTATCCTGCCTACATACTATTTGAACTTCATACGACAACAGGTAATCTCTTCCACTCAGACTAACCGATCATCAAACATGCGGAAATAAAATCAAGCGATAACACATCAAATCATCATACGCATTAACACAGTATGTATGGGGAAAGCTTATAGCTGAAAACCCCGCAGCTATTGTGTATATTATAATGGAGAAATCAAGTAACAAACTCAGTACAATACTCCTCACAAGTACTCGGTACTTTCTCATACAGTTACTCACAATCTAGCTCAGTTTTGAACAGGTTACTGGTTCAAAACTCACCGCCAATTGCCTTGCCTCTATTGCGTGTTTCAATGCTATGGGATGGCCTCTTTATATAGATAAACCACCAGCCTGAACTGCGCAATCCTCATGGGCTTACTCCACCTATCCGTGTGTTGCAAATAGCAACAGTATAGTCACAACTGATAGCTAACTCCACCCTTTCATCTACCTCTTTCACTGGTCTCCACTGAACTGATCATGCACTGTAGTGAACCGATGTGTTCTTGAGTTGAATAATGAGTTACTAATTAATGAATTAAATAATATTTAATTCACTCCACTCATAACTAATTGATTATCTAGTTAAACTAATCTCAACTAGTTCAACTAAAATAAACAGAACACAACTCCACTATCTGTCTCATTAACTCCTCCAAACTTCTGCCACTGAAGTCCAACTGAAGTCAACCATGCATGATGCCATCAAACCTTTGGGAACCACGTGATTCCTCTGTCAAATGCATGAGCCACTTCTGTAGCTCGAACTGAAGTGCTCCAAGAAAGTAAACTATTGTTTATAGTCTAAATATTATTAAGGGTAAATAATATTTGACTTCCCTGTTTTAAGGAGAGGCAGTCTAAAAATAGACTTCGACCTCTTTGACCTCAAAAATAGAGTCTCATCTATTTTTACTAACATGACACATACTTCAAGAATCTCAAACTGGAATCCCCGAACCATGCTCCATATGTCTAAAAATAGACATAGTCTAAAAATAGATTTTGCGCCAGAATTTGCCTACGAGCCCACTTGGTGAAGGCGACTTCATTTCACCAAGCTCCATCATCTTGCTGCATTTTCAACACTCCCTCTCAGCAAGATATGGATTATCTGCAACCCCTATCCTACCTCTATGGAATTCGAACTTGCTCCTGGTGAGTGCCTTCGTCAGGATGTCGGCATCCTGATCCTCCATGGGAACATATGAAAGCATCATGATTCTCCGCTGAACACAATCTCTGATATGATGATACCAATATGTGAAGCCATGTTGCCTCAACTGATCCTCCTATCTGTACCATGAACCATATCCCGATGTGCCTCTAATATAGCGCAATACATGCTTGCCTACCTTCCAAAAGAGCTTGGTAGGCTTAACCATAGCTTGCGAAAGCTGGTTAACTGCATAGCATATATCGGGTCGTGTATTGACCAGATACATAAGCGACCCCACCAATTGTTGATAGACAGTGGCATCCACTACCTCCGCTGAAGTAGCATCCTCCTTCCTCCAACCACCAGGAAGAGGAGTGTCAACAGGCTTGCAGCCTTGCATGTTGAACCTCTCCAGAATCTCCCGGGCATACTTGCCCCGAGAAACAAACAGTCCTCCGCTGCGCTGCCAAATCTCCAATCCCAGGAAATAATGAAGGATGCCCAAGTCCTTCATCTCAAACTCTCGTGCAAGATCCTCCTTGCAAGAAAGTATCAACTGCTCATCGCCAGTCAAAATCAGATCATCTACATACAGTACGATGATCAACAGCTTCCCCTCCACCACAATCTGGTACAGGTTTGGATCCGCCTCACTCTTGGAGAATCCAAGCCCGGTGAAGTAGCTATCTATCCGAGTGTACCAAGCACAAGGTGCTTGCTTCAGCCCGTACAGTGCTCTCTTGAGTTGGCACACATGCGACTCACTGTTGAAGATCTCAAAACCTTTAGGCTGCTCTATGTACACCTCCTCCTCAATAACTCCATTGAGGAATGCAGTCTTCACATCCATCCGATGAATGTGCCACCCCATCTGCGCTGAGAGAGCAAGGATCGTCCGTATGGAAGAGTACCTTGCGACAGGTGCAAAGGTCTCCTCATAATCGATCCCCTCGATCTGTGAAAAGCCACGGGCGACAAATCTCGCCTTGTACTTCTCCACACTCCCGTCAGCCGCCTTCTTCACTTTGTAGATCCATCGCGAACCCACCACTGATTTCCCCACCGGTCTTGGGACAATCTCCCATGCACTGTTCCTGACGATCGAATCATATTCTTCGATCATGGCATCAACCCATGCGGGTTCCTCCACAGCTTCCTCAAAAGAGGATGGCTTTGTCACAACACATTGACTCACAAGAGCCATGTCTGCGTTGTGCTGTAGGTGGTCCTACAACCTTCTCTGCATCCCGAGCCAGTCACTCAGCTTCTGTAGTGCGCATGCGCCCTCTGATGGTTGGCGCTGCCTGGGTGGTTTCTTCCACCTCCTGAACCTCCTCTTGTGGCTGATCCACATCCGGAAGCTCCTCCTTAGAAACTAACAGCTCCTCATCTGCATGCAAGTGTAGCTCCCTCTCAAGCGAACACTGCATGGCTTTCTCCTCCTGGAATTTTATATCCCGTCGCACAACAGTCTTGCGACTGTCTGGCACATACACTCGATAGTTATGAGGTGTATCAGTGTACCCCACAAATATTCCAACTTCAGCAGTTGGATCCAGCTTCCTTCTCACATCCTTCGTCACATGCATGTAGACAGGAGAACCAAAAATCCGCAAATGGGAAATATCAGGCCTCTTGCCAGAATAAGCCTCCTCCGGTGTACTCATGCCAAGAACCTTGTGAGGACAACGGTTTTGCACATACACTGATGTATTGCATGCCTCAGCCCACAAGTGAAGGGGTAGGCCCTGATCATGCAACATCGCCCGTGCAGCACCCACGATCGTTTTGTTCTTCCGCTCAGCCACCCCGTTCTACTGTGGGTTATGGGGTGCGATGAGCTCTCTCCGAATCCCTTCTGCGCTGCAGAACTCCTTGAATTCAGCCGAGATGAATTCACCACCGTTATCACTCCTTAGAGCAATCACTTTCTTCCCCGACTCCTTCTCGACCAGTGCTTTAAACTCACAGAACTTCACGAATGTATCGCTCTTCTTCTGCATGACGAAGATCCAGCACTTTCGAGAGAAATCATAAACAAAGATCACATAATACCTGTGCTTTACTGTCGAAGCAACTAAGAAAGGACCACACACGTCTGTGTGAAATCTCTCAAGGATCGTCGTGGCGCGACTATCCTTCTCGTGAAAGGTGGCTTTCACATACTTCCCTAAAGTACACCCCTTGCACTGATCTGACTGCCAAGGGTGCCCTTAGGAAGCCCAGTAGAAATCTGCTGCAGAATCTTCAAAGCTCCATGGTGAAGGTGGCCCAATTTCCTGTGCCACAGTTCGCCCTCATCATCCCGACTCACCACTTCTCCTGCCTTGCATGCCATAGCTGCGAAGCCATCTACCTGCAACTGATAAAGGTTATTGGTCTGAACCCCTATCGTCCGGGTCTCTCCAGTAGTCTTACTACGCAGGAATGCTTTTCCTTCGCTGAAGACCACATCATACCCCTTATCCTCCAACTTCGCTACTGAAATCAGGTTCTTCTTCAATCCAGGTACATGCATGACATCCTTCAGTACAAAGGGTTTACCAGACTCCCTCTGAAAGGATATGGTATCGATACCAGTCGCACTATATCTACCATCATCGCCCATCTCGATGTGCACACCCAAATATTTGTCCTCCAGATCTGAGAACAACTCCCGATCTCCCGTCATATGAAATGACGCACCGCTGTCCAATAACCATACCGATCCCAGCACACTTGAAACCAAGCATGCAATCAGTGAAAAGTCAAGCTCGAACTGTGAAGCCAAAGCTTCTCCATCTGCAGATCTTCCCGCTTGCTTGTTCTTCTTCTTCTTGGGACAATTGGTAGCATAATGTCCGTGATCATGGCAGTGAAAACACTTCACTTTCGCCATATCCTGCTTCTTTCCCTTAGCACCAGAATGAGAGGTTTTCTTACCCTTCCCTTTCTTTGCTTTGGACACCAAAGAGCAGTTTTCTTCATCAGCTCCCTTTGATGAAGATCCATCTTGAGTAGTCCTCCTTATCTCCTCCTGCATGAGATCCGCCCAAAGGCGCTCCCATCCCGGCAGCTTCTCCCGACCATTGACACTATCTTGATATGAGTGCCAAGCCTTCGGAAGACCAAGGAGAGCCAGGTCGACTATGTCCTCGTCTTCGACAGTCACCCCCACACTTCCCAGCTCATCTCTGCATTGAGTGAACTTCGTGAGGTATTTGGCGATACTGTCGCCCTTCTCCATCTTGATGTTCTTGAGCTTATCTTTGAGCGCCAGCTTCCTTTGGTCGCTCTTACTCTAGAATAGATCCGTCAAAGCTTTCCACATTAAATATGGAGTAGCCTTTCCATGCAGGCTGGATACAATATGATCCTTGACGCCCTCCAACAGGATCCTTCGACACTTCGCCATCTTCTTTCGCCATGCATCGACTTCAGCAGGATCAGTGGGATTTTGGACATCTGTATCTACGAACTCCTTCAGACCATTATCTTCTAATACTGCCTCCATGTGATCCTTCCATGCAACATAATTCGAACTGCCTTCAAGAGAATATTCGAGTCGCAAACCGTTGAAAGACATTTTCAACACCGACACCAAGAAAACAAAACTGCTGCAAAACTTCGAATTCCACCTCAAAGCTCAACCGCTCTAGATCGTGAGAACAAATTATTTCTAGCACAGAGATCGACTGCAAGGGGCGTTTACCAGACCTTTCACTTTCCGAAGAAAGATGAATCCGGAGGCTACCTGGCCCGCATGCAGACTCTGTCTACTGAAATAAGTTTGTAATCACTGTGATGATCAATCTGAACTTCAATAGCTCCGATACCATGTAGAAATTTGCTGAATAATGATTAATTATCCACCGAGACTATCCTGGTCACATACTATTTGAACTTCATACAAAACACATAATCTCTTCCACTCAGATCAACTCAGATCATCACACATGCGGAAATAAAAATCAAGCGATAACACATCAAATCATCATACGCATTAACACAGTATGTATGGGGAAAGCTTATAGCTGAAAACCTCGCAACTATTTTGTATATTATAATGGAGAAATCAAGTAACCAACTCAGTACAATACTCCTCACAAGTACTCAGTACTTTCTCATACAGTTACTCACAATCTAGCTCAGTTTTGAACAGGTTACTGGTTCAAAACTCACCGCCAATTGCCTTGCCTCTATTGCGTGTTTCAATGCTATGGGATGGCCTCTTTATATCGATAAACCACCAGCCTGAACTGCGCAATCCTCATGGGCTTACTCCACCTATCTGTGTTGCAAATAGCAACAGTATAGTCACAACTGATAGCTAACTCCACCCTTTCATCTACCTCTTTCACTGGTCTCCACTGAACTGATCATGCACTGTAGTGAACCGATGTGTTCTTGAGTTGAATAATGAGTTACTAATTAATGAATTAAATAATATTTAATTCACTCCACTCATAACTAATTGATTAGCTAGTTAAACTAATCTCAACTAGTTCAACTAAAATAAACAGAACACAACTCCACTAGCTGCCTCATTAACTCCTCCAAACTTCTGCCACTGAAGTCCAACTGAAGTCAACCATGCATGATGCCATCAAACCCTTGGGAACCACGTGATTCCTCTGTCAGATGCATGAGCCACTTCTGTAGCTCTAACTGAAGTGCTCCAAGAGAATAAACTGTTGTTTATAGTCTAAATATTATTAAGGGTAAATAATATTTGACTTCCCTGTTTTAAGGAGAGGCAGTCTAAAAATAGACTTCGACCTCTTTGACCTCAAAAATAGAGTCTCATCTATTTTTACCAACATGACACATACTTCAAGAATCTCAAACTGGAATCCCCGAACCATGATCCATATGTCTAAAAATAGACATAGTCTAAAAATAGATTTTGCGCCAGAATTTGCCTGCGGCCCCACTTGGTGAAGGCGACTTCATTTCACCAAGCTCCATCATCTTGCTGCATTTTCAACATTTCCAATCTGGCCAAAACATGGGAACCCCAACATAATGGCGACTCCGTTGGGGAATTGAGTGCATTTCACGTTAAACATTCTTAGGCACTCAAAAGACCCAGAATCTCTGGTTAGATTGGCATTCAATTGCTGATGGTGGACAGCAACCTGCTTCAAACATTCATATACATCCACACGGTGACTCCACTGAAGGAAGAACTTGAAATATGGCCAGACCTCATAGAAGGATAGAACACATGGGTTGGATTTGGTTTAAATAATTCATTGTTTTTGTCTACCACTATGTTCTGTCCTAATTTAAGCCTGATCAAGTGTACAAAGATGAGACCCACACTGAATATGGGAAAGATATCAAGCCTCAGTCTTCAGACCATGAGCAGACCTATACTCCTGTGAAGAACCTGGTGGAACCAAAGGCTCATGTTGTATCTCCCACTCCTAAAGAAGCTTCAAGCAGCCATGAGCCCATTGTTATACCACCCACACCTACAAAGGTCATAGAAAGATATAAGCCTCTGGTTTTACCTCTTATTTTCCAACCCCTTCCTTCAGAACTTATAAACCAACTGCCTCTTTTTGATGGAGAAAATAAAAGGGCCACTGCTAAAGAACATGTTAAAAACCTTGAGGATTTACTTGAATTGTATGAAATAGAAGAAGATGATGCGTGCATTAGAATGTTTGCCTTGTCTTTACAAGGAAACGTTAAGAGTTGGTTAAAAGGCCTTCCAGTGGCAAGCATTTTCAGCTTTCACCAATTTTCTCAAGTTTTCCTTGATAAGTGGGCAGCCCCAAAGAATGCTCTCTTCATCCTAGAAGAGTATCAAAATTTGAAAAGGTAGCTAGGAGAGACAGTACAAGAATTTTCAGCCAGGTTCAATAAGGTATATCATGCAATACCTTCTGATATAAAACCACCTCTAGGATGGGCCCTATTGCACTATCCGAGTTCTTTTGACCTCGAGGTGGAATTCCATATAAGAGAAAGAGAGCCTTCGAGCCTGGAGGAAATGGAGAGCATAGAAATTAATGTTGAATTCAACATAAAGTGTAGGGAGGAGAGATTAAAGGCTACAAAGAAAGACCGAGCAGAGAAAATGAGGCAGATCTCTTTAGAAAACAAGCTGGAAATATTGATAGAGACTGCCAATGCCCTGCTGAACACAGAAGAGGAAGAATATGAGGTTGAAACCAGAAATTATGATTGGAAAAGACCTGCTCCTTGTCCTCAAGAAAGACAAATCAGATCACTGCAAGACGTAAGCAGCATGCCAAGCATGTATGATGAACAAGAGTTAGAATCATAAAATGAACTTGCAGACTATTTTGAAGAAAGACTTGCCGAGAGTCCTAAAGATTTGATGGGTGACGTTTCTTATAATTATGATTTATCTAATGATGATTTCCTCCAAAGGGAAACTGAGCTTGCAGAGCCATCATCAGTAGATTCATGGAAGGAAGATCACGACCATCAACTCCAAGAAAATGATGAGCCAATGGAGGCCATCTATGATACTGATGGAGAAAGCATTGAAAGCATGATAGCAGACGAAGATTCATTGAATCTTCTCTCTACTTTATATCCGAACATCAGTTATACTTTCCAAGAGGACGGAAGCCAGCAACTCTTCAGCGCAGAGGACAAGGAGGAAAGAGATGAAGAAAATCTTGAGCAGAATGAATATCCTGAGCCTTCTCCCGAAAGGATTAAGGTAATAAAAGAAGCCCCCGCTCAAGAATATGTTGATTTTTTCACAGAGTTCAGTCTGTTTCAGCAGAACCAGCCCGCGTTACTAGAGGACAACACTGTCGAATATAATGATCCCTCTAGCTCAGGCTGTAGTGAAGATGAGCGAGATCTTATTTCCCATAGAGATATTTGTCTTGATCCAGAGGAAGAAGAGGTATTATTGGTTTATGCTCATCTGCCAAATACTCCCAACCAGGAAAAGGAGGAGTGTGATTATAGAGGCCACATTGCAGATGCAATGATTGAAACTGCCCAGGATGCAAACAGCCTACCAGTCATGGGAGGCTTTGAAGAAAAAAGTTTTCATCATGTTTTTGTTGATCCTGTGGCAGAATACATGGAGGACCTGATTGGCTCAGCTCCTCAAGCATCAGTCCTTTGCAAGAGCCAGATACACCAGAAGTGGTCACCACTGGTGGTGGCCTCAGTTTTGAAGATCCACATGCAGAGCATCCTACGACTATCTCTGATGAGCAGTCAGTTCTTCTTCCCTTTTTTGCTATTGCTTGAGTGGCTGCATTGGAATTATTGTATCACCTAGAGCATCAGAGATTTCCAGTTAGAGTAGGGTAGGTAGGAAAAGCTTAATAAAGCTCAGTCTATGAGCATTTAGTCAGGTGTTTTAATTTTTGCAAAGTCCAGCAAGCCAGACAGTCTAATCGTGGCTTGACTGTTTTCAATTTCTGTCTTAGAATGTAGAGAAGAAGTCTGCTAGACAGTTTAATCCTAGCAGATATTAGTTTAGGTATAGAAACTATGAGGCCAACAGTCTAATCTGGTCTTATGGAGTAATAAGGGTATAAGTAGCATAGGTTTATTTTCCTGCTTGTAAAAATAAATGATGTAAAGGGTCTGCAAGTCCAAATGCACCCAAAGGATTAATGCTAGGATTGTAGGATGGGTAGGTAGATTGTTTGGGAATGTTTCTGATGATCTATCATGTTTGTGGCAACTGAAAATCGAAGAAGAAAGATGGCTCAAGCACTAGGCATCTGGCCTACACCAAAGATTTATTTTCTGAATTTTTGACTCCTTCAAGAAGAAGCCATCCCCATGTGGAGCCACTATTAGCCCCCTATACATTTTTGACAAGCAAACGGGGGGTTAAAATGTTTTTGAGCCTTCAAGGAATGCATTTCCTCTGAAAAACACATCATCCTTGAAGTCTCCTTGTGCCTTTGTCCTTTGATAAATCCCCTCTGCTGATTCCCATTATAAAGCCTCTCTGATTGCAAAAAATTGCGCTCCAAAAAGCATACATTTTCCCGTTGTATCCCTGCAGAATGCCCCATTTTAGCCTCCTTTTCCCTCTGTCAAAGTTCCCATTTTATCTCCTAAATTCTCCCAAAATCCCCTTTACATCCTGGACACACCCCTTGTTTAGCCTAATTTCCCCTTTTTCCCTCTATTTTTACCTAATTCTGCCCTCAAATTTCATTAAAATGGGTCAAAATCCATTTTCCACCTTATGAGGTCTTAGCCCCCTTCGGTTGGCCCCTAGAACCATCTCCCCCCATGTGACCCGAGCGCCAAGACCAGGCGCCAGGGCGGAAGGCGCTTATCGCAGAATCCATATTGGGCGCATTTTAAACCGTCGATCTGTATAGATCGGACGGTCGTCGCGTCCCCCCAACATCCATCTCTCAACCCTTTCACCGCCCATTCATCGCATCTCCACCGTTCATTTACCCGCTGATCCGACGGCCTGAAGTTTACCCGCCTGGTGGTCCCCGCAATGCGCACTATTCAAAATCTGTCGGTTTCCATCGCACCGCCTTTGGAGGATGGGCGGTAATTTTATTTTCAGAGCGATTCCACTCACTGCCCAACACGTGGCTCTGTCACTATTTCAAAACCGCCCCCCCATCGCGCGTTATCGTTCGGCATTTGACCCGGCACGATATGCATATCAACTGTCCGATCTGCGGCTCTCCATCCAATGGTCATCGCACCCCGAAGATGTGCGGAAATTAACCACGAAAATTGTACCCCTGGCCCACCATCCGTCGCCCTCCGATGCATTTTCAGCCGTCGATCTCCTCCTGAGATCGAACGGTCCAGATTCAATCACCCTCCACCATGTCCCCAGTCGTCGATCTCCTTCTGAGATTAGACGGTCCAGATTCGATTGCATGTCCCGCTGTTGACCGGTCCTGCCACGTCACCCTTTCCACGTGTTTCATCATATTTCTTGCCCGTTCCTGTATATATATGCGTTCAAAGGTCAAATTTTAATGTTTTACATTAAAATTTCTGTTCTCGCCAGCCTCCCACTGCATTTTCCACCGTAATCCCGCACTATTCCAGCATTTCACCAGCTGCACGTCTATTTTCGTCGTCCCTGCTGCATCCACCCTCCCCGTGCATGTTTTCTTAATGAGTTTTCATGTTTTCCAGGGTTATGGGCAGGCAGAAAATGCCATGACTCGTATGCACTGTTGTAATGGCATAGTGCATAGAAGAAGCTGAATTATAGAGCCTGGTATTATAGGAAGATGTTCGGAAAGGTGTTTGCAACATAAATTTCATCAAAGGACAGAGTTCAAACTCTGCAAAAGCTCTCCGACGCCATGAAAGCTCGGTTTTTTCACTGAAAGAGACAATTTAAATCGGTAAAGAGTATCAGTACAGAGTTAGGGAGTTCTTATGCACATTAGGGAAGATATTAATCCTTAATCCATGTATTTAAATGTAGGGTACCAGAATCGAAGACCCCGTGGATCTCTCGGTAGGTCCAATGCAAAGAAGACCATATCATCGGGATGTTCAAATCAGCAGAATGTTTCCTCAGCAGAATGTTTCCTCCTGAGCAAGGACATGGTACAAATTATTGTTTCAGTCTACATTGTGTTCAAGTAAAGTTTCCCCCCCTGACAACAGTCCTATGATATCAGAGCATTTGATTCATAGTATGGAATACCCTAGCATCATTTATTTACCTTTTTGTTTATTCACCAGAAGTACTACATAATGCTACAGTAGAGTACGTTAGAGACATGCCCAGAGTAAATGGAAGCCTGAAGAAGACCACTCTTGCATCCAAAAGAGTGCCAGAGATAAATGCACAGGGTTTAAACAGAATGGACTCGACCCTCTTCCTTTCCTGAGTTTTAATGTTGCATTTAGTTTTCACCTACTTTCTCTGTTACACTTGAGCTATAAATTCATGAAGAAACTCATTGTAAAGGTTGTTGATCAGTTATCAGAGAATTGCAAGCAGTTTATTTTGAGACATAGTCTCTATGTAAAGTAGTAAGATAGGCTGAGGAAGATGTTTTCTGACTGAGTGTCCAGCTATTGGTAATGTTGTACTTGACTGGTGTTGCTTTTTAATATGACAAGCACATTTCTTTGGATCCTAATCTAAAGCAGCGGTGATGTTTTTATATCTCTGTATTTGTGTTTAACTTACACTCTGTTTCATTTCATTTCTACTGGCTCGCATCAGAAATCTGGCATAGGATTTACCCTTGTTAGGTACCCTATGTTTCTACTCTCCTTGCCTTTGATGTTTTCTACTAAATGTGTTATCTAAGAGTTGATTTCAGTTGATTTAACCAGTGTATTGGATGTTATTTCCTGCTAGCTGATGTATGAATTAAATGAATCTGTTCTTAGATGATCTTGTTAGGATTTAATTGAAATAATTGGGAACACTGGGAGGTCTAGAACCATGTTTTTATATCACTAGGATCCTTTTCAATTGATTGAACCCTTCCAAGATCCCTCAAGCTGGAGGCCAAAGCATTGAGAGTTCAAAGTCTCTCTCTGATCTCAGGTTTTCAACTTTGTGTTCTAAATCTTTATTGTTTCCTCCTCCCTTACCATTCCATACCACATTATCATCTTTAAGATCCAATGTTTTAGATGACTAGCCCAACTGAAAGCCTGCACATTGAATAGCAAGTAAACCCTTTCCTGACTCCATTTCCCAATGGTCTTGAATGCTCCCTGGAATACTTCACCTCTGCCTAATTCCTCTTTGCTCATCCTTGTCTTACATTGAACCTTTCTTTCCTGATGACCAGCAACCAAAAAAAAAATCAAACAAACAAACCCTGTGCCTATAACTAGCCTAATATTTTAACCTTTTGAGCTTCAAACACATAAAACATTTTCTTACATAGAGATATCCCTCTCTGGACCCAGGAGGGCTAGATCCCGAGGTCTGAAAGTGGTTTGATGTTGTCTCATCTTTTGTTCTTGCCAATCTGGCCAAAACATGGGAACCCCAACACCTGGTATGCTCCACTGTCTCTACAACAACCACTATTACCTCTGCCAAATGACTATCAGTCCAAAATCCCTCACTTCTTAGGGACTGAATCCATCACTGCTCAAAAACATGTAGATAGAATTAATGATGCTTTTGACTATATGGAGATAGAAGAAGAAACCATAAAAATGAGGATTTTTGCTCAGAGCCTACGGGGAGAACCCAAGAAATGGTTTAAAGACTTGCCTCCTGACAGCATTCATGATATCCCTACTCTATACCAAACTTTTGTGAACAAATTGGAAATCAAGAAAAACCCTCTCCAAATTATGTCCAAATATAACAATCTTAAGAGAAACCCAGGAGAAAGTGTTCATGACGACTCCACTAGGTTTAACAGTATTTAAAATGCTCTCCCACCTCACATAAAACCTCCACAAGGCTTGGCCTTGGTGAAATATCCTGAAGGCTTTGATATTGATATGGCCTATCAACTAAGGGAGAGAGATTACCTAACTCTAGAAGACATGTAAAATGGGGTTGTGAGTGTAGAGGCCAATTTGATTGAGAAGAGGGCTAGGGTAAGATCAGAAAAAAGGGTGACTTATAGAGATGACACAACACCTGCACCCTCCTCTTCCAACACCAAACTTGACTCCATAGTTAGGACGATGGAGAGGATGATGGAAAAATTCAATTTGAATGAGAGAACACCTCCTAGGGAAAATCAAGCCAATCTTCAAAACAGGAATAGAAATCAAAATTTTAGAAGAGACCCTCCTCCAGTCAGATAAAGAGAGAGTGACTAACAAATCAGACCCCCTTTCCAAGACAACTATGTAGATGAAGAAGAAAGAGAGCCTGAGCAATTGGAAGAAGACCATGTAAATGTCATAGGTTTGGATGATGAGGATAACACATTCCTTACCGAAGAAGAAAAAAGGATGTTTTCCTCAAAACCACATGAGAAATCATATGAAAATTTCGAAGACTGTAGATTAGGATTTGAGAATGCCATAATGGAATTCCATAGGCAGCATAACCTTAGGAGTAAAAAGAGTCAAGATATTCCTAAAACCAATAATCCAAACACTGTTGTTAGAAAAATTTCTGAACCTATTCCTAAAAATACAGCAGAAAATACAAATATTGTGGCTAAGAAAACTGAACTAAACATACCAAAGACTAGTCAACCTAACAAAGATTCAAGTTGCCCTAGTAATTCAACTAGTGGCCCTGAAAAAGTCCTGCTTTCCAAATCATTAAACCAGAATCAGCAAATTAAAAATGTAGAAAAGTTCATGGCTGATAAAACTGATGTAAATGCAATAAAGACACCTACACCTTTTAGTTTTGAGGGGGAGATTTCCAAGATCAAGATAACCATACCCCTCACTGAGCTGGTAACCCAAGAGGTATATAGATCCCATATTTTCAAAGTTTTAAATATAGGGAGTGATACCGATACTTTAAACTTTACTGATGATAAACCAGAATTGTTGTTTGGTCCTGAAGTGGAGGGAAAATATCAAGAAGGAGCTGTCCCTCCTTTCTATGTAAGTCTGAACATACATGATAAAATTCTGCATAATGCTATGTTAGACTCTGGTTCCTCACACAACCTCATGCCAAAGGTTGTGATGGAGAGATTAGGCTTAGAGATCACAAAACCCTACAAATATTTGTACTCTTTTGATTCCAGTAGGGTCAAGTGTCCAGGCCTGATCAAGGATCTGTGTGTCAATTTGGCACAAATCCTCGCTAAAAGTCTAGTCATGGATATAGTTGTGGCTGACATCCCCCCAAAATATGGCATGATTTTATCTATATCATGGGGGGCCAAACTCTAGGGAAGCCTTCAAATGGACATGACTTATGCCACCATCCCAGTGTTCAATCAAACAAGGAGATTATATTGGGAATCCCACATGAAATACATGGTGAGTAACATAGATAGGCCAAATAACACACCGATTTATTCCATTCACTCAGACCTTGACTCCTTCATCCTGTACAATGAAAATGACATAGATGAAAAAATAGATGACAAGGAGAAATGACTAAGCCCCTCAGAACAACCAAGCCCGTCTTCTGACCAAGAAAATGACACCCCAAATCCTAGCAGCCCCAAAGTGCAGAATATTGACAAAACTGAAATTAACACCCTTTGGCATATAAGCTTTGATGGCTCCTGTGGTAAGGCTGGTTCAGGAGCAAGGGTTTGGTTCCACAACACAAATAAAGGCCATTCTTATAGGCTAGATTTCCAATGCACCAACAACGTTGCAGAATATGAGGCTCTCCTTATTGGTTTACACCTACTCAAAGACCTCAAAGCTAAGAAAATCTTGCTTCAAGGAGATTCAGAACTGATCATAAATCAAATTAAGGGAGAATATTCAGCCAAGAACCCTAGGTTAATGGAATATAGAAATGCTTCCCTAGACCTTCTCAAAACCTTTGAGAAATATGAGCTCACTTTCATCCCTAGGGCCCAAAACTACCTTGCCAATGAGCTTGGATTTGCTACCATCAATTTATCTTTACCTTATGAAGAGAATCAAATCCTCATCAAAATAAAGAACAGGCCTACTGTACTGGACAACCTAAACCATTGGAAAGTGTTTGACAATGATGACCAAATAGATGATTTTCTGTAATCTAGAAATGACTAGCAAGTACAAAACAAAGTTTGAGAATTGAAATAAATACTTCTGCTGAAAAAGAAACTCCCAAAACAGAGATGCCCTTTGATGATGATATAAACCACCTTCAAAAGTCTTGTGTTGCAGAATTATTTGATAAATCTGATCAAAGAGAATTTTAAATTTTGCAATACAAAAATGACAACTTGCCAAGAGGCCTTACACCACTAGAAGAGTTGTTTGATTTTAATGATGTTGCAAAAAAACCCAAGATGGAATCCACTGAAACAAATGTAGAAGAGTGTAACATTGGAGGGATGAAAGAGCCCAAAATGATCAAGCTGTCCAAAACTCTCCCATCTCACACAAAACGGAAATACATTGAGCTTTTTAGAGAATTTAAAGATGTGTTTTCTTGGGGGTATGAAGACTTGAAATCCTATGACACCAAAATCATTCAACATTAAATTCCTCTCAAAGAAAATCAGAAACCATTTAAAAAAAATTTGAGAAGAATAAACCCCCTCTTGTTACCCTCAGTTGAGAAAGAAATCAAAAAGATGTACAATGTCGGGATCATAGTCCCGGTCTGATACTCGGAATGGGTGTCCAACCTTATGTCAGTTAGGAAGAAGACCGGTGAAATTAGGCTTTGTATTGACTTCAGAACTTTGAACAAAGCCTCCTTGAAATACAATTACCCCTTACCTAAAATGGATCACATACTCCAAAAGGTAGTTGGCTCACAAAGAATCTCATTACTAGATGGTTTCTCAGGATATAACCAAGTTCTAGTTTTTCCAAGTGACCAACTTAAAACTGCTTTCACTATACCTTGGGGTACATTCATGTATGTTAAAACTCCATTTGGTTTAATGAATGTGGGGGCTACTTTCCAAAGGGCAATGGACATAGCTTTTTTAGAAGACATAGGTTGCTTCATAGTCATATACCTTTATGACATCATTGTCTACTCTAAGACTGATGAGGAGCACTTAGTCCACTTGAGAAAGGTCTTAAAAAAATGTAGAAAGTATGGCCTGTCCCTCAATCCTAAGAAAACTGTGTTTGGCCTTCAGGAAGTAAAACTCTTAGTCACATTGTCTCTGAGGAGGGAATCAAGATAGATCACAAAAGAATAGAAGGCATCTTACAAAGCAGCCATCTTAGAAACATTAAAGAGTTGAAATATTTTATTGGAAATATTAACTTCCTAAGAAGATTCATCCCTAACCTTGCTGAGCTCCTAAGAAATATCACAAATATGTTGAAAAAGGAAGTAGGAGTGAAGTGGAATATGGAGGCAAAACAATCTTTTGAACTGGTAAAACAAGCACTCATGCAAACACCAGTCTTAATCAGCCCTGACTTCAACAAGGACTTTTACATTTTCTCCTTTGCCTCTGAACATACTGTGGCAGCAGTGTTGTTGCAAACGAACATCATGGGGCAAGAGAATCCCATAGCTTTCTTCAGCAAAGCCTTAAGGGATGCTCCTCTGAAGTATAACATTATGGAGAAACAAGCCTTTGCCTTAATCAAAGCTTTGAAGGATTTTAGAGTTTATATTTTGCATTCACATATCATAGCCTTTGTCCCAAACATGGTTGTCAAAGATATACTTAATCAAGACCCTGATGGTAAAAGGGGCAAGTGGATTGCTACCATTTTAGAATATGATTTGGAAATCAGACCCACTAAATTCATTAAAGGACAACGACTTGCAAAACTTATGGCTGACTCGAATTTCTAAGATCTAAATGTGAATATGGTTGGCATGTTAGAAGAAACTAAAGAAAATACAACACCATACATTGAAGAAATGTTTCTAAATTCACCTTGGTATGCTGATATTATTTATGTGCTCCTTTATCTCAATGCTCCCCCTGCTTTGTCAAAAACTAAAGCAAGATTCTTAAAACAGAAAACATTAAATTTTTGCATTTTAGATGGAGGATTATACTGGAAGAGTTTTGCTGGTTTGTTGCTTAAATGTTTGCTTGAAGATGATGCAGAGAAAACCATGCATGAATTACATGAAGGAGAGTGTGGGGGTCACCTCTATTGGAAGACCACAACCAACAAGATCCTTAAAGCTGGCTACTATTGGCCCACCTTATTTTCCGATACTCACAAACTAGTCATAACTTGCCATAACTGCCAAATCTTTGATGGCAAAAGAAAGCTCCTATCTTTACCCTTGCACCCCATCAGTGTTGAAGCCCCTTTTTAGTAGTGGGGTTTGGACTTCATAGGAGAGATGCATCCTACTTCATCTGCCCAACATAAGTGGATCCTCACTGCCACTGATTATTTCACCAAGTGGATAGAAGCCATCCCTTCTAGAAACACCACTGACTCAGTTATCATCAAATTTATTTAAACCAACATCCTATCCAGGTTTGGTTGTCCTAAGAAGATAATCACCGATAACGTTGTTGCCTTTACATCTAAGAAAATGGTGGACTTTTTCTATAAATATCACATCACCCTTGGTCACTCCACTACTTATTACCCACAAGGGAATGGATTAGCTGAGTCCTCTAACAAGAGCTTTGTAAACAACATTAAGAAGCTCTTAGAACAAAATAAAAAAGCATGGCATAGCCAACTAGTGCATGCACTATGGGCTGATAGACTAACCACCAAGAAATCTATTGGTATGTCTCCCTATCAACTAGTGTATGGCATGGATGTAGTTTTTCCCACCTTTTTAGGAGTCCCAGTCATGAAGCTTCTTCAAGAGGTTCAATCATAAGAAAATGACATGTAGAGGAGGTTTAACCAAACCATTCATTTGCAGCAATCAAGAGAAGAAGTTTACAAAAGGACCCAAGCTATCTAGGACAATATCAAGAAAATATTTGATAGAAGAACCAAAGCAAATGATTTCCAGATTAGAGACAAGGTTCTGAAATGGGATTCAAGAAGGGAGTACAAAGGCGAACATGGTAAGTTTGAACATCTGTGGAAAGGTCCCTATATCATTGATTCGGTGAGAGGAAATAATGATTTCTTTTTAAAGGAACTTGATGGAACTGAAATGTTTGGAGGTCCTGTAAATGGGAGGATGCTTAAACATTACTTTTTCAAGAACCTTCGTTCAAACTTTCTCATTCCTTGTACATAACATTGTTTGATGAAAGGATATAAACACAAAAAACCCTAAAAAATAAAAAAAAGGGAAAAGAGGGCAAGAATTGAAAGATAGGTACAGCCCCATACCAAAAAATGATGTTGCTGAAAGTGTGCAAGTCTAAATGCCACTACTAGTCTTTGAAAAAGAGTCTTGTTCAGTCATCTAACCTAATCATGGCTGAACATGTTTTCAATTTATTTGCTGATAAGTTAGTGAAAGAGCTCTTGTTAAATCATTGAAACTTGACTTGTAAAAAGGGATATATTAGGGAATGAAAGGATACTGGTTCCACATGCTCAAAACAAAACCAAAGAGGAAGATGAGGATGCATAACAAATGATAGATCACAACCCTTATATTCCTATTTTAATTTTATGCACAATAATGTTTGTGTGCAACTTGTTCTTATGCCACAGAGATAACTTAAGATCAAAATTGGGTCGTCTGAGAAGACATGGAAGGGACCCATTTAATTTCTAGGCCAAGCCAGACTAAGCAAGCAACCTGAAATTCATTCTTGACCTAAAAGTAAAATAAGATATATATTTGTGTAAGTGTTATTGTTGTAAGAGAAAAGGGTATTGCACACATGTAGAATAATAACCCGTGGGATATTTTCTTCCTAAAATCATATTATCCAAGCTAAGAATTTTTGCAATAATGATTGAACATGGTTAATTGAATTAAATTATTTTGCATACTTTATTTACAAAACATGTCTATAAGAACATTTCAGAAGTAATTCAGATTTTCATTATAGCATCAAGTGGTAGGTAAATCAATAGACTTATACATAAAAGAACCATTGAGGGGATAACCCTAAGTGGTTGACCCTTCTTCCAAATGAAAATACATAATACATACAAATTGAAAATTATACTCTGAAACTGATATCTCAAAATAAAATTAGGGTTTTATTAGTGGATGTTCCACTATTCGATGATAATGACTTAAATTATCTTTACGACCCTTGCAGGTCCTAATTTAACATTAGAAGCTCTTAGAAACATATAATTATCTTTACCACCCTTGCAGGTCCTAATTTAACATTGGAATATCTTAGAAACATATGAGAAAACATTAAAATTATAGATAAATTGTGGTCGAAATAATTAACCAGCCAAAATTCCAAGGTAAACCCTTGATGACATCATAAGGAAGCATTTGAAGAAAAACATGGGAAGCAAGAATGAAAAATCAGGACAATATTCCAAACCAACAACAAATCCTATGAACATCTTGAAAATCTAGGCACCGACAAGGAAAAGAGCTCTAACCACTACCAATTAACATGCATCAGTCAATGAGAAAGTTAACTTTGTGGAAATTAAAGAATCTGTAAAATAGCTGAGAATCAAAAAATCCTTCACTCGATACCTGTTGGAAAAACCACGCCATGCTGGAGCCTCCGAGGTAAAAATAAAAAATAAAACAAATATAAGAAGAGAGATATTAAAAATCATTCCATTAATAACCATTCCTGAAAACAAACACTTGACAGAAGCCATTAGTTGTTATGGGTGTAATTATGACCAACCTTACCTAGGAACCAAATAAATTTTCTGTAATACCATAATTTGATGAGATTATGCTCCCCTTTCATGGCTATGAACGTAAAAATTGGTAAAGAGATGCTCAGAATCTAGGGGTAATTCAAAAATTTTAGAAAGTAAATCTCAAAGAGAACCAATTGAATCTTACCAGAGAATAAAATTGGTAGAAACCCTCCTTGTTGTTAGTCATCCCTAATTTTCATACCTCAAGATGACTAAGCATTGTTTCCAGATTTCTAGAAACAAAGTTCATGAGCATTGTCATTTCTAGAAATCTCACAGCCTTTATTACCCTGAGGATAATTTTTTCCTATTTTTCCATCATCCTATCTAACCATCACTAGCCCACCACTGCTGGAAGACCCATCCTGGGTTCAAGCCATATTATTTTACCCCAACTGTCACTCATTTTTCACCATGTCTTGCCTTTTGGACCAAATCCTCTGTTTTTCTTATCTACAAGATTCCCTACTACTGATCAAAACTACTAATCCAATAATCTTGATGACTCTTCCATAATATTCTCAGACACTGATTGTCTCTACAAACCCTCTAGATAATCAAAATGCTAGATCCTAGGTCTTCAAAACACACTAAGCTTATCGCAGGTCCTATCTTATACTTGCTAATCCCTAAGTCTAAATCCCTATCCAAAATCCAAATCCAAAGGTCCACATTAGGTCACCAAAGGTTTCACTGAGTCATAGGATGGATTTGGTGACTAGCAAGTTATGCCTTCCTGTATAAAGAGGATTGCACTCAAAGGGGGCCTTCTTGGCTCAGAATACAAACATTGCAAGGGAAAACTGCCCTTGTTCACATTTTTTAAAGAGCAGCCAAGATGACCACCAGCAACAAGAGGAGGCAAGGTAATAGGGTATGATTATCACCAAGAGGCAGATCCAAACCAGACAAAAACAACAGGCCTATAGGTGAAAGAGTATCAGGGTTTGTTTTTGTGGATTGACAAAACATTGATGATAAGCAAAGAACCATCTCAGAGATTTCAAGGACAGAAGCCTCCTCCTTAAGGTTTCATGCCAAAATAGCACTGCTTCACCTGCACTAAGAGAGGAAGGACAAAGGGTATCAGGTTAAAGAAGACCATTTTTTCAAAGGGTAGAAAAAACAGAGTTTTTTAAAGTAAAAAGTTGGGTTATGAGTTATTGTCAAAACATGCCTAAAAAGGAAAAATGTGACCTCGATTTCTGCATCTCAACGATAGGCTCCCAAAAAAGGGCCTCCATGCCACAAATATTTCTCCGCAAAAAGATTGGCAAAGGCAGAAGTAAACATGTTTTCCAAAAAATATTCAAAGGGTGTTCACAGCAAACATTGGTCAAAATTGCACATTGAAAGATAGGAGACCCCCACTTTACAAAAGTGGGTTTGGGCTTTTTAAATTTATTTTTTAAATCAAGTATAAAAGCCAAGTTGAACCTTCCCCATGCATCATTTTCCCTTTACCGAGGATAAGAAGCCGTTGAGAGGAAATTTTTTTGGTTTTTGGGCAAACTGTAAAAATTTGGCAGGCGCTACGCCCCTAGCCTCCGGTGCTA